>WNWK01011324.1:0-65135 GCA_009830355.1 Cherax destructor
CCTTGCAGATGCCCCCCAAACCCTGCTGAGTGTCCACCTTTGAAGACACTGCAAGCCCCCCAACCCCCCGGGGGGGTTCCCGACGCTGGTGGGGGTTTTTTGATCTGGGAAATTTGGGATCTGTGCCCATTTCCCCTGAATTCCCTTAATTTTCCCCCCCCCCCCACAGGCTTTTGCTAACCACTTTGCCCCCCCTTGTTAATAAAAAAAAGAAGACTCCCCAGACATCAAAAAATTTTTTAAATGGGCGCAGAAAAAAAATATGAAGTTAATGATGAGAAACCCCATCCCGAAGGAAAATGAGGAAATTAAAACTCAGGGGAGTATAAAAAAAATTCCCCAACCACAAATAGAAAAAAAATAATGTCAAAGACCGGATGACAAAAGAGGATCCCCCCCAAGGACCATAACACTGTAAGTCGATCTCCCAAAAAATGACAGGAGGGAAAAAAGGGGGAAATTTAAAACCCCAAAGGGATGTTGCCCATTAAATTTTTCAGGTCGTTTTTTCCTTCCGGTTTTAGAATATTGCTGCCCCCCAACTGCACCTTCGGCGGGGGTTTGGACCTAAAAATGAAGAGAAGCCCGCACGTCTGAAAAAACCACCCCAATCACCTTTGGGAAACCCCAATTCCCCAAACCGAACCCCGGGAAAGGGGAGGAGAAAAAATTATTATATACATTTGAAAACAGGGTTTTTATCCCAAATTCACGGGGAGTGTCACCCTTACAAAGCAAAAAACCCAAACAATGAACACCCCCAAAAAAAAGGGGGACTAGCACTTGAGAGAAAAAAAATTAAGTGTCGGGCCCAAGACTTTAACTGCCTCCCAGCAAAAAGGGGGGATTCCCAAAAGACCCTCTTTTGGGATAAGGCCCCCAAAAGTCGGCCCCCGCCAAAACCGGGGGTTCAGGGATGCGGCCCAGAAAAAAACCCCCGGTTGATCGGCCTTTTTCCAACAAGGCCCGGCCACAGACCGGCGGGGCGGACCCCGGAACTCTCCGGAAAAACCCAGGAATATCACGTTTATAAAATTGCCAAAGTAGTGTCCAGAATATCTTCTGACAAGTTTGCAAGACGGGAAAACTAAAACAGATGGTACTAAAATTGAACAAATTTTGTAGTACCTAAAGTGGGGGTAAGGCTTCAAACCCTTTTTTATTATACAACAATAAAGGGGGTTGACACGGGGGCCCCCAAAAAAAAAAATTAAAAACAAAAATTGGATTTTCTAGAAAAATATGATTTTCAAACCCCCGTATAATTTTCCCCCATTATACGTTTTTAAAAGAGTTATGTAATTTATAAATTGTGGTGAGGGTCTGTTCACGGCTGGGGGAAAAAAAAAAAAATATCATTTTTCTATAATTTTTCTTATATTTTTCTCTAAAAAAACAAATTCACCATTTGAGATCATAAGAGAGTGGGGGCAATATGGCCTGAGAATAATCAGCCCCTTCGGCCTTTTCCCAGAAAGAAGGCGATAGGGAAAATTACGATGTAGCGGCCAGCACCAGCCAAAAATTGTTATTTTCTTCCAAAATTTAATAAAAATTTTTATTTACTTCAAATTGATCATTATGACATAAGGGACATATTAATAGATAAAACATGAAAAAACACCAGAATAAATATTATCATAATATGACGGCCATGGCTGGTGTGGGAGGGAAAATGCCCATGGATTATTTCTACCACTCATCCTGTTATGAGAAAAGGTCTATCAGGAAACTGTAGAACACTAAGATGATGAAAACATTTAAAAAACAGTTTTTTTAAAAAAAAATTTCCGAGTACCCTGCCGGCCCTTTTGGGCCTTATCAAAAATGTTAAAACTTTTACATTCCATCATTAATAATGAAAAAATTTACTTGATTTTCACAATAAACACAGAAGCTTCTTTACCAATCCGTATGTCCCTTTTTAAGTATTCCAAATATTTTCAGATTTGTGTGGGGTAAAAGTCCGATATTTTCAAATGTCAAGCAACCTACAACTTATTTTTTAGAATAAAGATGTTTACACTTTAATTGAAGATGGGGTTAGAAGGTTCTATCAGCAGAAAGGCAAAACCACTTTGAATACCCTGGAGGAGCTCCTCCTAAGTATATTTTTTTTAATTTTTAGAAAAATTGCATGGTTATTTGCTTTTTGCCGATTTTATTGAAACTTACCCCAAACAAGGTCGATATAAGTTCTAATAGCACCCAAAAAAAAGCAATGGTCAACAAAAAAAAAACGACCATCGTTGGGGACCCCAAAAAAATGGAAGGAAAGCGGCCCATATTTTATTCTTTTAAAAAGGCCAAACCCGAGGATTATACAGCGCTTGGATAGGGTTTTAAGGCAGGCAACTGGAGCACGGTCCCCAAATTTCCCAATCAAGAGCCCCACCAGCACGAAAGGCCTGTCATAGCATTACATTAGGAAGAAGCTAAAAAAACCAAATTTTAAAGGTTTTTTTAAAAAGGGGGGAGAGGATTTTTTTTCAGCTAAATTGTTACCTAGTTAATGTAAATAACTCGTTTACCTTTTTTCTATATATCTCTTTTTTTTTAACTGATTTCCCCCGTTGAATTATTTAGCTGTTTTAACTTTAAGGTTGAAAAAAATAAATTACAAGGATAAATGGAAATAAGTCATTCTGCCTTTTTTGGGTTACCCCAGGTAATTTATACTATGTAAAATAATTGAAAAATTTTTACCTGTATTTAAAAGAACTTACTAATTTTTTAAGAGAGGACACGGGGAAGCTGCCCTTTTCCCTTTTTAAAACCCCCAAAAACAGGAATGGACAGAAAAAATCATATCAAAGATTAACACATACCCCTAAAGATTGAAAAATACCCCAAAAGATTAACACAAACCCGAAGAAGTATTGAACACACCCCAAGAAGATTGAACACGGCCAAAGTATTTAACACGTACCCGGGGAAAAGTATTGAAATTTAGCCTAAGAAGTATTGAAACGCCCCCCAAAAAATTTTTTTAAAAGAGCCTAAGAAGATTGAAACGTAGCCTGAAGAAGTTTGGGGAACACGTGGGCCTGAAGAAGTATTGAACCGCCCCTAAGAAGATTGAACCGGTCCAAAGAAGATTAACAGAGCCTGAAGAAGTTTTTGAACAGGCCCCCAAGAAGTATTGAACAAAAGCCTAAGGGGAATTTTTTTGGGGAAACGCCCCTAAGAATTTTTTAAAACAAAAATTGAAGTATTAAACACTTAATTGGGGAAAAAAAGGACACGCCCCTAAGAAGAATGGACATGTGGCCTGAAGAAAGTAATGGACACGGGGGGGGAAGGGGTAATAGACATGTCCCCCGAAGGGGAAAAAGGGACACGCCCCAAATTTTTGGTTTTGGACACGAGCCTGAAGGGGAAAAGGACAAAGTGGGGAAGTAATGGACACGGCCTGGAGAAGTAATGGCCCCCACAGCCCGGAGAAGTAATGGACCGAACCGGAAAAAATTGGACACGACCTAAGAGGAAAGGGGCCCACGAGCCTGGGTTAAATTTTTACCGGGGAAAAATTGGACAACCCCCCGGAGAAAAAAATGGATACACAGCCTGGGTTGGACAATAGGCTGGGGAAGTAATGGACACGAGCCTGGAGAAAAAAGGGGAACTTGGGGGGGAAGAATGGACACGGCCGGAAGTAATGGACACACCCCCCATGAAGAATTTTGGACATGTCCCCCGGAAAGAAAGGCCCTTAAGCCGGAAATAATGGACAACCCGGAAAAGTAAGGGGAAAATACCGGGGAAAAGAATGGACATAAACTGAAGAAATTCCCCTTAGATAAATTTTTTTCCTGAATAAGGAAAAAAAAAAAGGGACAAAAATTTTAAATTGACGGGTGTTTAACCGTTTTTTAAACCCCGTACCAAAAAGAGGTTAAAAAGATTTTTGGGGATTTTTAACCTGTGTTAGGAGGGTTAGCCACCCGGGAAAAAACCCCAAAAAACCAAAATTGTCATCATGGTGTTAGTCGACTGGGGGTTTTTTTGCAACATGAGGGGAAGATTGAGACCCCAGTAAAAAAAAAAAATTTTTCCCCCAAATGAAAATCAACTCATTCAATTTTTTTTATTACTAACCCCCGGGGGTTGGGGAAACCAAAAAAATCCAAAAAATCTTATTTTAACCCCAAAGGAAAAGGTCACCGGGGGGGGGAAATATTCACATATGGGGTTCTGTCCCCGTACCTGAATCCCCCTTTTTTAATAGTACTTTTTTTTGGCATTTAAAATTAATTTTTTTTCCCAAAAAAGGGTTTTTGGGGAGAATCACGCTGCCCTTATATGCCCAAGGTCAGAGCGGGGTAGTTTTGGGTTAACTTTAGGTTACACTTTGGGTTAATTTGGGGATATGTGGGGGCCTAGCAAAAACACCTTTTGGTTGACCGGGAAAAGGCACCAGAGAGGGGGGCCCCATGGCCCTCGGGGGTAGATTTTTAAAACTCTTCAAAGGTATATACGGTTTTAAGGGGAAAAAATGGAAAAAATCCCGAATAATTACTGTTTTTCAAATGGGGTAGTTCTGTCATGCCCCCTTTTATGCTGGAAAATAAGGTAGGTTTTTTTTATAAAAAAGTGAGTTATAAAACAATTTAAAAAAATTTTGTTTTTTTTATATGATGTTTAGATTGAAAATATGCCCGTTTTATGACATGCATAGAAACCCCCATTGGGTTTAAATATTTTTGAGGATTTATACAGATATCCGGGGGGAAAATATCTTAAACCCCCCCAAAAAAAAATTTTGCATACTAAAATAAAAAGGAAAAACCAAAAAAAAAAATTAAACTACATATCCTGAAAACAGCCGGGGAAAAGATATGTTGTAAATTTTAAACATAAAACCCTATAAAATTTCATTTATATTGATGGAGTTTTTGGGTAAACGTATCTGGGAGGAAAGGAAGAATTGTCCATGTTTGGGGAAAACAATTCCCCAAAAAGGAAATTTAGACCCCTTTTAAAAGAAACCTGTTATGGACAGTGGACCCCCCTTAAAAACACCCAAAACCCAAAAAATGTAAGTATAATATTGTAAGTGCGGGAAATGTTTTTTTGGGGGCCCGAAATGACAACCTCGTAAAAATTTCCCTTTGGGTTTAAGTTTTCCAATGGAAAATTGGGGCAGGCTTCGGGGAAAGAATTTTGTTTGGGTTTGGGGGCCCCCTGTATTTTTTTTTTGATTATTTTACATTCTCAATTATATATCCAAAAAAATTTAACCCCAAATTGTTAATAGTTTTTATTATTCAGACTGAAAAAAAAGGGGCCCGATTTTTTTTTCCCGATGAGAAGAGGAAAAAAGGCTAAAGGATCTTAATGGGAAAAAAATTTGGGGGTTTTCCAAAAATTTTTCTCAATTTTAAAGAATGTGATTTGAAAGTGTTTTTAGTTTTATTCAAAACAGCTGTTTAAAAAAATTTTTTATTAGAGACAGAAAGATGATATTGCTATCATGAGGAAATGTAACTGGCTCCCCGCCGGGGGAAAATCATTTTGTGGGGGTCATTAAAAAAAGATGACCCGGCCCCAGAGACATCATTTGGGTTTTGGGGTAAGGGATAATTAAAAGTATTAAAAATGAAATCCTTGGAAAAAAAAGATAAACATAGCATCAAAATTCCGGGGTAGAAGATCGGGGAAGTGACAGGGGGGGCATAACAGCCCCAAATTTTCCCAAAGGAGGGGGGGTCATACTTGGGTTTAGGGGAAAAATAAAAAGAAATTGGGGAAAGGGTTGATATTGATGGCAGCCCAAATTTAAAAAATTTTAAGTTGGGAAAAACCCAATAAAACCCCCCGTTGTTTAACTTTTCCTCCTGCATCATTTCCAGGGAAAAAAATGTATGTTTAAAGTCGACTACAATATATCAAAGTACAAAAAACAGCAACACAGAAATTTTTGGATAGCTGGGGCCAAGGCAATTTTTTTTCGCATTCTTCATGATCAGGTTCAAATTTTATTGGGAAAGCCGACACAGTGCCATAAAAATTGTCCGGTCAGTATAATTTTGCCAGTTAAAAGATGGCATAAAGCATTGATTAATTATTTTCGTATGGAAAAAAAGGTTTCCCTTTAAAAAAATAATAAAAAAAATTTTTTTTCTGCCCCAATTTAATGTACAATGTTATTGGTAGTTAAAAAAAAAATACAAAAAAAAACTGTAATGCAAGGGGGCCACTCATGCCATTTTGGGGGGCAGTTTATTAAAAGAGTTTTTATTCAAAAAACCCCTTAATGCTAAAGAAATTGATTGATTTATTCTAGTTCAATTTTTTAAAATTTTTAAAGGGGGTTATACATATTTTTTTAAAGACAATACAAGAAAATTTGGGGGTTGAGTTTAATCTAGTTGTAAATTTTTTTTTAAATTTTACAGATGTTGATTTTTATACTAGTATAATAAAAAAAGAAATAGTTTTTAGAGTTTCATCTAGGTTTATATTTTATTTAAAATTTAAAAAAAATAATTTTACTATAAGATTTTAAATGACAATATGATGAAAAAAAGATTGCAACAAGTTTAAAAGGAGGATGAACATAAAAAAATGAGATCTTTTTAAAGAAAAAAAATATTGGGTTTGGAAGTTTTTAAAAATTTGAGGTTTAGTATAGGGTGAGTAGGTGTTTTTTGGAAGATTTTTGAATTGATTTTAAAGGTTAATTTGATATTTACTGGTAATGAATTCCAGTTTTTGGGGCCCTTTTGGGTGCATAGAATTTTTAATTGGTTATATGGACTCGGGATGTCAAATAGGATCTTTTGTGAAAAGTTCGTGGACCTTTAAAAGGGGTTTGGGGAGAATTCTGGGCGCAGGGTTAATTTAAAATGGAGTTTTATGTGGGGAAGGGACATGAAGGGGAAAAATTTTTTTTAGGGGGGAGTAGTTTTAAGGTTCTGAATATAGGTGGAGTATGCTGTCTAGAGGGGAATTTTTTTTATCATCCTGACTGCACCTTTTTTGGGGTTATGAGGGGCCCCTAAGGTGATTTAATGTTGTTGCCCCCACACAGTTTCCCAAAAAGTGAAAAAAGGGTAATAAAGAATGAATAGTGCAAGGGGGAGCGGGTTTGGGGGGCACATAATGACATTTAGATAAACCCCCACTGCCTTGGGTTTTTTCTTGAAATTTGTTGTATGTGTTTTGGAATTTAAGACACTGTCAAGGTGGGCCCCTAAATTTTTCCCCCTCTGTGAGCCTTGTGATGGGTGAACCATTTAGCGTTTTTTAAAAGGAACATTTGTACCCCTTTTTTCCAAACTAAATTTTTAGGTCTTGTATTTTGAGATGAAAAATTTTCATCATCCATGTTGATATTTTCTGTAATTGCTTTAAAGGGGGTTTAGTACGACTGGATTTGGGGAGGGGAAGACATAAAGGTCTCTAAACAAAAGGGTTTTTTATAGTTGGGGATGCATTGGGTCATTTTGAAAAGAGGAATAGGGGGCCCCCCGGACCCCACCTTGGGGGACACCACTGTAATTTTTTATTTAAGATTCCTTTCCTTTTGGGTTTACGTACTGACTTCTGTTGCAAAATCACTTTAGGTAGTTGGGGGGGGCCTTTGGCCATAGTGCCATTTTGGACAATAAATCATGGTGGGGGGTACCCCAAAAGTTTTTCGTAGGTCAAAAGAAGATTCCCGGGGAACCTTTTTTCTTCCCCAAGTGGGGTGTATATTAACTCAAATGTGGATAGCATCGTTTTGCCCTTGTTGGCCCGGGGAACCAAATTGAAGGGTTTAGTAATTGTGTGAGAGAGGTGGGGAAAAGATCTGTTTATAATTAATTTTTTAAATTTTAGAAAGCAGGGGGAAAAATTTAATTGGGGCTGTAATTTTCGGGGTTTGGGGCACCCCCTTTTGGATGGGGGGGCCCCGGGTTTTTTGAAAATTTATAAGGTTGAAGATTCAATGGATTTATTGAATAATCCCGCAAATTTTGGGAACTTGTAGTTTTTTTGGGACAAAAAGGGGGGTAAGCTTTTAAATTTCCTTTTGGGTTTTTTAAAGGGGGTTTATTAGGGAAATTCAATTGATTGGGGGGAGTTTGGGGAAAGTGTATCGGGGGGGTGTTTGGGGAGGTAGCCCCTTTGGGCCAGAGTGTTGACCCGGGGTCCTATTTTCCCCCCCAATTCTTTCCTATGGTGGAGAAAAAAACATTAAGTCTGTTTCCGTCTAAAAATTTGGGGAGAGGGGGTTCCCCCCTGTTTTTGAAATTTGATTTATTGTTTTGGATATCTTTTTTTTTCGGGGAAATTTTAGATGGGTTTTTCCCCGGTCTTTTCATATCCCCTTTTTTCCCCCGGAGTCTGTTCTCATAATAAATTTTTTTCCTTTTTTATCAGGCTAGTAAGGATTGATGAGAGCGTTTTTTTTTTTCTCTGGTTTTTTGACCCCTTCTATTGTTTTTCCTTTTGCCCCTCTTATTTATGGATTTAAGGATGTTGGGGGTTGCCAGGGGTTAATTTTAATCTCTTAATGTGATCCGTTTAATTTTTTTGGGTGTCTGTTATAGAGGTTATGTTTTTTTAAGAAAGTTTTTTGGGGGATTAATTTTAAATCTGGGGGGTGTTTCCCCAAATTGTTGCCCCTCAATTTCGGCCAAAAACTGAAAAAATTATTAATTAACTCATTATGGTCTGAAGGTAACTTTGCAATTTTTGGGGGGAATGCCTGGGAATTTGAGAAAGGTAGGGGGGTGGTCTGTGGGGTTTTTTTTGATTTTTCCCGGGGTTTTTAGGGATATTGTGTTAGTCCAGATGTGGTCTAGTAACGAGGTTTCTATTATCAGAGATTCTTGTAGGTTTTTTTATTGTTGGTAGAAAAAAAACAGTTGCTCATAGTGTTTGTGAATTTTGTTCCCGGGTCTTGGGTATGGGAGATTTGGGGTTAAATCTCCCGTGGCAGCAAATGATCTTTTTTAAAGCGGGGAACATTTCAGGTTTCCCCGTTTTCACCAAAGTGGGGATGTTTGACTTAATCTGTAGATGTTTACCTGTGAGGGGTTTTTTGGGCTTTGATTTAAATTTACCCAAAAATATTTTTTCCCTTTTTTATCCCGAAAGAATTTACAAGGGTTGACCCCGTTAATTTTATTGTTCCCCCGCTGGTCCCCCCGGGTTTGAATGGCTTGTAACCTGGGAGGGGATAGATACCTGTAGTATCAGGCTTTTGGGGGCTCAGGAGTGGGAGGGGTTGGGGCATATTGGACTGAGGGTTTTGGAAAGGGCTGAGGTCATCAAAATGTTTTCAACGATCAACAAAAATTGAAGATAGTTGTTTTTGTTGGCTCTGGGGGAGGATAAAAAGGGGCTTTGATGCTGAGAGGATGTAAGTCTATACAATCTTATTGTTAATGTACTATAGTAATGTTTTTTTTAATGTGTGCAAGAAATGCATTTTTTTGCTATATCATATGATACATGTTCAGGGGAAGTATACTTTTGGGGAAAAAGTAAATGCAGTTAAAAAAAAACTAAGCATTTAATTAAATTTTAGATAAACACTTACTATAGGAACTCGAATTAACCCCTAAACTTTCAGTAATAAAAAAGAAGAATGTACCCCCCAGTTTTGGGCCCAAGGTTTTGGGGGCCCCTCATCCATCCCTTTTTTCCCCTTACTTTTTAAATATCGCACTAAAAAATGCATATTTTTTTGAGCAATGGAAAAAAAATGTTGTTGGGGTTTTTAAGGGGAAAAAGTAATAGAATCATAAATATGTTTGTCCCCAACCCCTTTGAATTTTCTAGTATATCACCTAATGTTTTTAATGATAAATTACAATTTCTTTTTTTAATTTTTTTTTTTAATTTTTTTTTTTGGTTTTTAATTTTTTTTAAATGGTTTTAAAAGAAAAAATTAAAACACATGGGATAAAAAAAGGAAATATTTTTATAAATCAAGGAGAATTTTTTTTTTTTGCAAAAGAACCTAGATTTAGATGCCATTTAAAGTAGAAAATTGTTTAAAAATTTTAAAAGGGAAAAATTAGGGTTTTTAAAAGGTTTTGATGTATGCATTCCCCCTTAATCAGTTGGATCTTGGGGAGTTTTTTTCTGCATTCAAAAAGGGGGAACAGATTTTATTTTTTAAAAACAACATCAAAAAATTTCCGGAAAAGATGGAAAATTGGGGTTGGAAAAGTGCGGGGGAATGATTCTACCAAAAAAAATTATATCTAAGCCGGTTTTTTGTAAAAAAGGGGGGTTTTTCAAAAACCCCAAAACCATAGATCCTGACTTTTTAAATTCCCTTTTTGTAATGGGTGGGAAAGGATTTAAGTGAAACCAGGTCCATTAATTTAATATTTTAAAGAACAGTGGGGCCCCCGGTTAACGGCCAATCGTTCCCCAATGCTGTTCAAGTGCCATTACCAAACGAATTTATTCCCCAAAGGGGGAAAATGTAAATTAGATTAGTCCTTTTGGGCCCCAAAAAACACTTACAAAAAAACTTACAAAAAAAAACTTACATAATTATTTGAGTTTGGGGGAGTACATAAACCGGGGTCCCTGTAATAAAAAAAAATTGGGGTTTTCCTTTTTTCCCCAATACCTACCCCCACTACACCCCAAAAAAACCTTCAAAAGGGCCTTTTTCCCTTTGGGCAAAAAGGGGTTTTTTTCCAAAAAATTAAAATTTCCCCCCTTTTCCCACTTGGATTAAACCCAAAATTTATTCCCTTTTCCCCGATGTTGTATGATTTTCCCCTATGGGTTTTTTAATAATGATAAAATTAGTGATAGTAAAATATAATACAACAAAAATTTGTTGGGGTTAAAAAGAAGTAATTTTGATGTTTTTTTGGGAAAAGTAATTTTTTGAGCTATTTTTTTCAGGTTAAAAATTTTCCAGGAATGGCCCCAAACCCAAGGGAAAGGCCCATTGTTCTGTTTTTGGTCCGAGTTTGGGGGGGAGATATGGGGTGTGATCCTGACTTTAAACCACTTGAATGAGATCGCAAAGAAAAAAACAGGGGATCAAAAATTTTTTTTATAGGAAGAAAAGCAGTAGAAAAAAAAGGGAAAAAAAAATTTACCATCTGCAAATGATTATGACAAGAAAGAAACTTGCTAATAGTGATGAAAATGCTGGAAAAAAGGGGGAAAAATTGCTATTAAAAAAGAAAAACCAAGGGGGCAGGTGATGAATTAGCTAATGAAATTACAAATTGGGGCCCCGGGAAATTTGAGGGGTCATTCACCAAGAAATGTGTTAAAAAAATAGAAAGGGGGGAATAGAAAGCCCCCCCTGTTTTAAAAAACAAGAAAAAAATTTCCCCCCATTTTTTAAAAAACCAACAACATTCTAAAAAAACACAATTCCACAGGTTACATTCCCATTAAAAATTTTGTGGTGTTCCATTTACCAGACCCCATAACTTGGAGCGCTAAAAGGGACAAAAAAGATTCTAAAAACAAGGTGAACATTTTGGGGGTTTTGGGGGCCTGATTTTTCTTGGTTACATTTCCCCAAGGTTATGGAAGAGCTTTTAAGATAAAATGGGGGCCCTTAGATGTTAAACCCCATATGTTAAAAATTTACCAGGGGAAATTTTCCCAAAAAAAAATTAAACAACATACACAGGGGGAAATTTAAATGTAGGACTGTTCAGCATCTTTTTATTGTAAAAACATCCTGAGAATAATAAATAATCAACACCCAACGAGTCACAGTGTGGGGGGTGTGTGAAGTAAGATAAACTATATTTTCATCGTGTGTCTCATACCCAAAATATTTTGTAAGTTTTGCAAAAAAGGTTTTTTTAAAATCTGAGTACATTGGGACATTTAAAACACATACTGGGGGAAAAGCCTATCAAAAAAAATTTTTGGGGGAAAATCTTTTGGGGTCACAAACTTCTGTAGGTAAACATAAAAGACAGTCACACAATGAAAGCCAAAAAAAATTTAATGTAAAATCTGTAAAAACCTTTATAAAAAGGGGGGAAAGGGGGAAACCCCTGAAAAAACCCCCACTGGGGAAAAGCCATTCTTGTGTCACCACTGCCCTTTTCCTTTCCCCAACAGTGAATTTGACAGCAAAATATAAAGAGTTTTATGGAGTTTCCCCCTTATTCACTGAAAAGGAGGGGAACGCAACAAACTAAGCTTGAAAAAAATATAAAGGGCCCAAAGAAAGGGGGAAAGGGGAAACCCCTTCACCTGTGGACACTTGAAAAAACCCCCAAAATTGAAAAACTGTTTTCCAAGGGGGAGGTTATTGTTGAGGAACAGGCATGTGTCTGAGTCATCTGAAATAAACAGCTGTTCATCAAATTGTAAATTTTCAATAATGTCAAACTGTGTTTATTCTTTTTTTCTAAAAAGTTACAAATGTTTTTAATGTCTTATATTTTTTTAATTTTTTAAATTTTTTTCTTTTTTTTTCAGTAAATAAAATTTTTAAAGGGGGTTTCTTTTTTTAGTCATTATGAATATAGGGACAGTGGACCCTGGGGTTTTATTGAAAATTTTTTTTCCAGAATGCTGTTTGGGGCTTTAACGAATTTGTTCCCATAAGGCCCCAAAGTAATTTGTTATTTTTCAGCCCCACAAAAAAACATTTTAAAAAAACACTTAAGAAAATATATTTTATAATTGTTGAGTTTGGAAATTTTGGGAAGAAAAAAGAGGGTCCACTGTATTATGAAACAACTTTTGTATTTGAAAAAAATTACCCCTTCAAGGAAGGAAGCCTCTTTTTACCATTGGGGCTTTTGTTCCATGGGGGAAAGGCTGTCCTTTTTTTTTGAAAAAAACCTGATTACCTTCATTCCCCGGGGACTGTACAGGAGGGGTCCCCTTTTTTTAAAATTATGTTCTGGAATACTGCTGTGCAAAAACAACCCCTTTTTCTTCAAATGCATATAAAAGCCCCAAAAAAAGTTTACACTATCATATATTAATGAACAAGGGGGTACCTTAAAAATGTTGTAAAGTAAAATTACCTTTCAAAATATTTTTTCCTTGTAATGGTGGGGGGAAAATTTTTGGGAACGTTTGAATAAATGAAAAAAAGGGGTAATTAAAAAAAGCCCCTTGAAATGTTGAAAGGGGGCCCCCTTATGCTCTATGGGGTTTTTCATTTCATGAAAAAAAAAATAATACTGTAATAATAGTTATGGGGAAACCCCCAAAATTTTGGTTTTTTTTTAAGTAAAAAATTATAAAAGCATTCTAAATGTTAAATGTTTTGGCTGGCGGCCAGCAGTAAAAACCTGGGTTGGGGGGCCCGATCCCCAAAGAGGCCTGGCCCAAACCGGGCCGGGGGTTTTCCCCTGGAACTTTTGGTAAACTCCGGGAATTTTAAAATAGGGTTTTTTAATTTTAAAACGTAGATCACAAGTTCCCGTTACCTCTACTTAAAGAGTTTTTAATCGCCCCCACTTTCCTTTCATGCCCCATTACCGGGGGGAATTTTTTTTCCCTAAGAAATAATGAAAAATTTTGGGTTTAAACCATTCCAGACCCCCAAAATACACTTAAAAACCACCTACAAAAATACACCCCATAATTGCTTGGGGTTTGGGGCTGTTTTTAAATAGGGGTTAAAATTTTTCATGAAAAACACTGGCCGTTTTAAAGCTATTGGGTTTTTTTCCCCCAAAAGATTAATTGCTCCAAAAACCCCCCTTAAAAAGGGGGGGCCCCAAAAAATAAGTTCCTTATTTTAAGGGTTGGGGGCCCTTTTCATTTTCTTAGGGGTTTAAAATGAATTATCACCTCCCATTCCCCCGGTTCTATGGGGCCCCCAAGGGGTTTTGATGCTGGTGGGGGGTCTTGATTAAGGGAATTAAGCTCTGTTTCCCTTTCTTGGGTTATCCTGGGTGTCTAACCCTCCGGGGTTAAAATCCAAATTCCCCAGGCCTGGGGGCAGAAACACTTTTCCCGCCACACTGACACTTCGCAGTTCTTAGTCCCCTTGGAGCTTATTCCCTGAAGCCCCATGACCCCTGTGGGTTACTTTTCTCACTACGAAAATTCCGCACTGTATGACCCTGTGGGTTAGTGTGAGTTGCATGGTTAATCCTTATGACCCTTAATAGTTTATTCAGGTATACACAAATACATTTACATATATTATCAACATAGCAGCATATGTGTTGAGAACCCGGGATCACCCAAAAAGTCAGCGTGACTTATTTCCATGGGGTCCTTTTAATTTCCATTGGGGGTCCTTTTAATTTCCATTGGGGTCCTTTTAATTTCCATTGGGGTCCTTTTAATTTCCATTGGGGTCCTTATGGGTTAAGTGCCCATGGTTATGTGATAATTGTGGAACATCAAGGGCAGCTTTATGAACCCTTCAGGTTTAGCACTATCTCCCATCCTGTGAATGTAATAATTAGTGTAATAATTATAAGTGGTGACACCAAGGATTGTGTCTCCTGCCCCAGAATTTTGATTAACTACTAAATATCTTTATAATTTACTTGACTGTGCTCGAGCGAAAGCTTTTGGCATTGATTTATGACTTTGTTACCACCGCCCATAATGGAGAATTAGGCACTGGTAGGAGTCGAACATTAATGATGGGACCACTGATGACTCCTCAAAGGAAGGAGGACTGTCCTGATCCTCCCCTCAAGGGAGGTTCCTTGATGCTGCTGATCTTGAACTGAAGGACTGGACCTGTATTCCAATTCCTTGATTTGTAATTAACCCTCCGGGGTTAAAAAACCCGAACAAAATCTTATATCTTTCTCTCTAATTAACCGAGCTACCAACTTGATAAAAAGTATAACCGACTTGACAGAAGCTTTATAAAGAAGTATAACCGAGCTGACAAACTTGATAAAAAGTATAACCGATCTGACTCAAGTTTTGAAACAAAAGTCAACAATTCTGAAAGGTAGAAGCTTGATGACTCGTGCGAATTTAGCGTTTCTTTTCCAATATAATAGTAATGACGAAAGATAGAAGATGAAGACGACGGACGAAAGAAGACTTTATTTAGACTATTAACTAACCAATGTGGCTCCTTTCCATAAGAATTTTATTAGGTCCTCCCCAGGATGTCACCCACAAGTCTACTGAGTCCCAGGTATCTATTTACTATCTATTCACTACACTTGTGGGTTTAACGCCTAGTTTTGATTGTGATAATAATGCAATCTGTTCACTTCTAGCCTTTAAGTGAGGTAAACCAAACCCCTCAAGGAAGGTTCTTTGACGCTGGTGAGGGTCTTGATCTAGGGAATTGAATCTGTGCTCCAGTTCCCTGAATTGAGCCTGAATACCTTCCATTCCTCCCCCCAGGCGCTGTATAATACCTATGGGTTTAGTGCTCCCCATGATTATAAGGATCTTGAACCAAAGAATTGGAGCTACTCCTAAGTGTTCTTGGGTCGAGTCTTATTGCCTCTTTTCCCAAGGTGTCTGACTTTTTTATTAGATTAAGATAAGATTTGATGGGATTTTTAACTCACAGGGTTAACCACCTAGGATAACACAAGAAAGTTGGTGTATCATCGAGGACCGTCTGTCTTATTTCCACTGGGTTCCTTCAAGGTTCCCAGGATGCAACCCACACCAGTCATCTAACACCCAGGTACCTACTTACCACTAGGCAAACAAGAACAGCAGGTGTGAGGGAAACATACCCAATGTTTCACCTAGTCCGGATTGAACCACAAACAGTCAGTGTGGAGGGCGAGTGCCACAGGTTGCACATATGTTCAGTGTATGATAATTGCACATATGCATACCTGTACCTAAATAAACTTACTTCCTACATCTCCTATGGGTTTAGCATGTCCCTGGAGTTTACCTGAGAGAGTTCCGGGGTCAGTTCTAGGGCCTGGTCTGTGACCAGGCCTCATGGTGATCAGGGCCTGATCAACCAGGCTGTTACTGCTGGCCGCACACAGTCCAACGTACAAACCACAGCCTGGCTGATCAGGTACTGACTTTAGGTGCCTGTCCAGTGCCTGTTGAAGAGAGCCAGGGTCTATTGGTAATTCCCTTATGTATGCTGGGAGGCAGTTTAACAGTCTTGGGCCCCTGACACTTATTGTGTTCCTCTCAACGTGCTAGTGGCACCCCTGCTTTTCATTGGGGGATGTTGCACGTCTGCCGAGTCTTTGCTTTCGTAGGAGTGACTCTCGTGTGCAAGTTTGGTACTAGTCCCTCTAGGATTTTCCAAGTGTATATGATCATGTCTCTCTCCCACCTGCTTCTAGGGAGTACATACAGGTTTAGGAACTTCAAGCGTCCCAGTATTGGGGTGGTTTATCGCAGTTATGCATGCCGTGAAGGTTCTCTGCACATTTTCTAGGTCAGCAATTTCACCTGCCTTGAAAGGTGCAGTTAGTGTGCAGCAATATTCCAGCCTAGATAGAACAAGTGACCAGAAGAGTGTCATCATGAGTTTGGCATCCTGGTTTTAAAGGTTCTCATTATCCATCCTGTCATAACATACATGTAACATAAAAATATATTTACTCTAAGTAACAATGCAAAAAGTGTTAGGAGACTTGTTCATACATCTCGCATTGTAGTGTACAGTGGACCCCCGAGTAACGTAAAACTTTATTCCAGAAGCCTGCTCAAGTGCCATTACCGAACGAATTTACTCCCTTAAGGAATAATGTCACGTAGGTTAGTCTATTTCAAACCCCAAAAATACACTTCCACAAGCACTTACAATATTATACTTACATAATTGTATGATTTCTGGGGTGTTCGTTACTGGGGTCCACTGTATAGTTCAACCCCAATGTTAAACTTTTAAGGTTATAATTATAATTTATTTCTACTGTAACTTGCTGCTAGACTTTAATTAATAAGATATTAGAAGGACCCCAATAGAAATAAGTCACTTTTGTCTGGCTTTTGGGTTATCCTAGGTAATATACACATGTTACTTATGTACTTATGTAGACTCATGATTGGTGATGATATATTAATTTGGGTTTTTGGTGGAGCATCTCACCAGGTATAAGAAAGATTGGCCTACTGGCCCATGCTAGGCAGATCTTACTGACATGCTAATTCCTACTCATGTATTTGTCTAATTTATTTTTGAACCTAGGAAAAGGGCTCATGATCATTTTGGCATGAATTTGGAATTGCTGAAGTTCCCTCAGTTTTGTGTGATAGTGCTTAAATTTATTGTGGGGTGCATCCTGGGAAGGGGGGCGGTAGTATACCTTCAATAGGTAAAAATTGATCAGGGATGTGGTCAAATGTGCATGTCCCAATACAACTATAGTTCAGATTTATTAACTATAATCTTAAAAATCCTCAATAACAAATGAAATACAAATACAAAAGCTACAAATAGTAAACTTATCAAACTCTGTCTTAGATATTTTCTGTTCTTTATAACATATTTTTTCCTATTTTCTATTTACAGCGGACCCCGGAAATCGAACGCCTCCCAACTCGACCTATTATGTAAGTTTATTATTGTAAGTGCTTTTGTAAGTGTATTTTTGGGGGTCTGAAATGGACTAATCTAATTTACATTATTTCTTATGGGAATAAATTCGTTCGGTAACAGCACTTGAACAGTATTCTGGAACGAAGAATGTTCGATTTCCGGGGGTCCACTGTATATACTTATGTCATGTTTCCCCAAATTCTGTCTTTTATACAATTAATATCACTGGGTTACCAGCAGATATCAGAAATATATGGCCAGAATCTATGTAGAAGTTTTCAAGAGGAAACAGTACCACTACCTCCACAGTGTGCCAGATCAGCTAGGCTGTGATGGATGTGTGGATCAGTGGGCTGCCAACAGCAATAGTCTTATCAACAAAGCAATCAGCAAGGAGGTCTCGCCATAGGCAGGGCCACGAGAGTAGGAAAACTCTCAAAACATGTTACAGATAAAAATCACAGGTAAAAATCTTTTACTATTTTCTCTCTTATGTTGTGCTGTATTTACACAGTTGATCCTAAGTACAGTACCATAGTTTCTGTTAGCATTCAAAAGTATGTAACTTTGTATTTTTGGTGCATTAAATTCATAGGAGGAGGGAGGAGTATATGGAGAGAAAAAGAGAGGTTAAGAGAGTGGTAAAGCAGTGTAAAAAGAGAGCAAATGAGAGGGTGGGTGAGATGTTATCAACAAATTTTGTTGAAAATAAGAAAAAGTTTTGGAGTGAGATTAACAAGTTGAGAAAACCTAGGGAAAGAATGGATTTGTCAATTAAAAATAGGAGAGGAGAGTTATTAAATGGAGAGTTAGAGGTATCGGGAAGATGGAGGGAATATTTTGAGGAGTTGTTAAATGTTGATGAAGACAGGGAAGCTGTGATTTCGTGTATAGGGCAAGGAGGAATAACATCTTGTAGGAGTGTGGAAGAGCCAGTTGTGAGTGTGGGGGAAGTTCGTGAGGCAGTGGGTAGAATGAAAGGGGGTAAGGCAGCTGGGATTGATGGGATAAAGATAGAAATGTTAAAAGCAGGTGGGGATATAGTTTTGGAGTGGTTGGTGCTATTATTTAATAAATGTATGGAAGAGGGTAAGGTACCTAGGGATTGGCAGAGAGCATGTATTGTTCCTTTGTATAAAGGCAAAGGGGACAAAAGAGAGTGCAAAAATTATAGGGGAATAAGTCTGTTGAGTGTACCTGGTAAAGTGTATGGTAGAGTTATTATTGAAAGAATTAAGAGTAAGACAGAAAGCAGGATAGCAGATGAACAAGGGGCTTTAGGAAAGGTAGAGGGTGTGTAGACCAAGTGTTTACAGTGAAACATATAGGTGAACAGTATTTGGATAAGGGTAAAGAGGTTTTGTGGCATTTATGGATTTGGAAAAGGCGTATGATAGGGTGGATAGGGGACAATGTGGCAGATGTTGCAGGTATATGGAATAGGAGGTAGGTTACTGAAAGCAGTGAAGAGTTTTTATGAGGATAGTGAGGCTCAGGTTAGAGTGTGTAGGAGGGAGGGGGACTATTTCCCAGTAAAAGTGGACCTTAGACAAGGATGTGTGATGTCACCGTGGTTCTTCAATATATTTATAGATGGGGTTGTAAGAGAAGTGAATGAGAGGGTCTTGGCAAGAGGTGTGGGGTTAAAAGATAAAGAATCAAATACAAAGTGGGAGTTGTCACAGTTGCTTTTTGTTGATGACACTGTGCTTTTGGGAGATTCTGAAGAGAAGTTGCAGAGGTTGGTGGATGAATTTGGTAGGGTGTGTAAAAGAATAAAATTGAAAGTGAATATAGGAAAGAGTAAGGTGATGAGGATAACAAAAGATTAGGTGATGAAAGATTGATATCAGATTGGAGGGAGAGAGTATGGAGGAGGTGAATGTATTCAGATATTTGGGAGTGGACATGTCAGCAGATGGGTCTATGAAGGATGAGGTGAATCATAGAATTGATGAGGGGAAAAGGGTGAGTGGAGCACTTCGGAGTCTGTGGAGACAAAGAACTTTGTCCATGGAAGTAAAGAGGGGAATGTATGAGAGTATAGTTATACCAACACTCTTATATGGGTGTGAAGCATGAGTGATGAATGTTGCAATGAGGAGAAGGCTGGAGGCAGTGGAGATGTCATGTCTGAGGTCAATGTGTGGTGTGAATATAATGCAGAGAATTCGGAGTTTGGAAATTAGGAGGAGGTGCGGGATTACCAAAACTATTATCCAGAGAGCTGAGGAGGGGTTGTTGAGGTTGTTCGGACATATAGAGAGAATAGAACGAGACAGAATGACTTCGAGCGTGTATAAATCTGTAGTGGAGGGAAGGCGGGGTAGGGGTCGGCCTAGGAAAGGTTGGAGGGAGGGGGTAAAGGAGGTTTTGTGTGCGAAGGGCTTGGACTTCCAGCAAGCATGTGTGAGCGTATTTGATAGGAGTGAATGGAGACAAATGGTTTTTAATACTTGACGTGCTGTTGGAGTGTGCGCAAAGTAACATTTATGAAGGGATTCAGGGAAACCGGCAGGCCGGACTTGAGTCCTGGAGATGGGAAGTACAGTGTCTGCACTCTGAAGGAGGGGGTGTTAATGTTGCAGTTTTATAACTGTAGTGTAAAGTACCCCTCTGGCAAGACAGTGATGGAGTGAATGATGAAAGTTTTTCTTTTTCAGGCCACCCTGCCTTGGTGGGAATCGGCCGATGTGTTAAAAAAAAAAAAAAAAATAATAATAATAACAATAATAGTTTATTTGGACATGATACAAAGAATTACAATGGGTTATGAGATGTTATGAGGTATACATGTATAAAGGCAAAGGAGACAAAAGAGAGTGTAAAAATTATAGGGAAATATGTCTGTTGAGTATACCTGGTAAAGTGTATGGTAGAGTTATTATTGAAAGAATTAGGAGTAAGATGGAGAGCAGGATAGCAGATGAACAAGGAGGCTTTAGGAAGGGTAGGGGGTGTGTAGACCAACTGTTTGCATTGAAACATATAGGCGAACAATATTTAGATAAGGGTAAAGAGGTGTTTGTGGCATTTATGGATTTGGAAAAGGCATATGATAGGGTGGATAGAGGGGCAATGTGGCAGATGTTGCAAATGTATGGAATAGGAGGTAGGTTATTGAAAGCGGTGAAAAGTTTTTACGAGGATAGTGAGGCATAGGTTAGAGTATGTAGGCGAGAGGGTGATTATTTCCCAGTAAAAGTAGGCCTTAGACAGGGATGTGTGATGTCAAAGTGGTTGTTTAATATATTTATAGATGGAGTTGTAAGAGAAGTGAATGCTCGGATGTTGGCAAGAGGTGTGGGGTTAAAAAATAAAGAATTTAACACAAAGTGGGAGTTGTCACAGTTGCTCTTTGCTGATGACACTGTGCTTTTGGGGGATTCTGAAGAGAAGTTGCAGAAGTTGGTGGATGAGTTTGGTAGGGTATGTAAAAGAAGGAAATTAAAAGTGAATATAGGAAAGAGTAAGGTGATGAGGATAACAAAAAAAATTAGATAATGGAAGATTGGATATCAGATTGGAGGAGAGAGTATGGAGGAGGTGAATGTGTTCAGATATTTGGGAGTGGATGTGTCAGCAGATGGGTATATGAAGGATGAGGTGAATCATAGAATTAACGAGGAAAAAAAGGTGAGTGGTGCACTGAGGTTGTGGAGACAGAGAACTTTATCCATGAAAGCAAAGAGGGAAATTTATGAGAGTATAGTTGTACCAACACTCTTGTATGGGTGTGAGACATGGGTTGTGAATGTTGCAACAAGGAGAAGGCTGGAGGCAGTGGAGATGTCGTGTCTAAGGGCAGTGTGTGGTGTGAATATAATGCAGAGAATCCATAGTTTGGAGATTAGGAGGAGGTGTGGGATTACCAAAACTATTATCCAGAGAGCTGAGGAGGGGTTGTTGAGATGGTTTGGACATATAGAAAGGATGGAGCAAAATAGAATGACTTCGAGAGTGTATAAATCTGTAATGGAGGGAAGGCGGGGTAGGGGTCGGCCTAGAAAAGGTTGGAGGGAGGGGGTAAAGGAGGTTTTGTGTGCGAGGGGCTTGGACTTCCAGCAAGCGTGTGTGAGCGTGTTAGATAGGAGCGAATGGAGACAAATGGTTTTTAGGACTTGACGTGCTGTTGGAGTGTAGGCAAGGTAACCTTTATGAAGGGTTTCAGGGAAACCAGCAGGCCGGACTTGATTCCTGGAGATGGGAAGTACAGTGCCAGCACTGAAGGAGGGGTGTTAATGTTGCAGTTTTGTAGCTGTAGTGTAAGCACGCCTCTGGCAAGACAGTGATGAAGTGAATGATGATGAAAGTTTTTCTTTGTCGGGCCACCCTGCCTTGGTGGGAAATGGCCGATGTGTTAATAATAAATGTAAAAAAATATAAATGCATAGTGTATAGTATGTTAATGTTTTTTTTTTGTATTTAATATACATATAATGTATATTTTTTTCAGATTTGGACAGCAAGAGAAACCTGTAATAAGCAACATTCTACATTATATATACCTGAGGAGACTGCATATAATTCTTGCTCTCAAAATGTAGCAGCTAAAATGTCAGAACTTCATCCAGCCCCAAAGGCTCCTGAAATGTCTTCCCAGGCTAAACTTCCTAGGCTAAACATGCCAGACATTCAGCCACAAAGCACTAGCACAGGCATCCCTATTGTCATGAGTGAGGATGTCTACAATGGCTCTCTGGATGGACGTCAGCAGTGTTTTGTTCTTGTTGACGAAAGAACTGTTGGAGTCATGCCTGAGGATTCGACTGTTCAAAGACTGCTGACAGAACAAGAAGCCAGTATGGGTGTTAGCTCTGAGAAAAGGGTTCAAGTAAAACAGATAGAGAGGGAGAAGACTCTAGAAGTGATGCATGTGAGTAATAAAGAGACAGTTGGAGTAATGCATGTGCAGGATGGAAGAACAGTTGAAGTGTTGCACATGGCTGATGGGAAAACAGTAGAAGTTGTTCAGATGGATGAAGGTAAAACTCTGGAAGTAATGCACATAGATGCAGGTAAACATTCAGAGGTGATTCATGTTGATGGGAGTAGCAGCATTGAGCTTATGAGTGAGAGTGACCCAGTCAAAAAGTCACTTACAACCCAGAGCAGTCATGATTCTACAGCCTTAAGCCTGAGATCATTAGCCCCTGTCAATCCTTCCATAGTATTGTCAACAGGCAAAAACAGTCTGCTTACTGGTCAAGAGTTTAGTCGTATGACTTCAACCAATGTTAGCCCAAGCATAGTCTTTTCTGGAAGTAAAGATGTTCTCTCCAGTAGTGTTGATAGCTTAAATAATACTATAATAATATCTTGGTCTTCCATATCACCAGAGATAGAAAATACAAGAGCAACACAGACTGACCCGTGCGATGCTTGCGGACCTAGCATGAATCTATTTTTTTGTACCTTTTTTGTGGATGGCAGTGTTCAAACTCAGTGTGATATGCCAACACAGTGCCATGCAAGTGTGTCGACCATAAGTAGTGCTCAGTGTGGGGTACAGCCTCAACTACACAATAATGGGGATTATACAGATAGAGATCCATTACCACGCAAGATGGAAGCAGAAGAAAGATACGAGTCTGATAGAGCAGGTGAGTCTTGTACTCTTACATTGTCGTATAGGGTATCAGTCATAAGTTGGGGTTACATATCTAGGCTTGGAGAAGCTCCACAGTATACAGTATACTATTATATTTTTTTTGCATGCATCATTTGAGTTTCCCCGATGTGTACAAAGAGATGCAGTGAATATTAATACCAGTATGTACTCTGTGTCTAAGTCATTGACAAACATTTTACATAATGCTCGTCAGAAATACTGTAGTTTTAAACACACTGCATAAAGTAGGCAATGTTCCCAGAAAGAAACAATAAGTAAGTGGTATGGGTGGTGGTAGGGAAGAGGAGAAGCTATTCCTTTCCAAACACTCAATCCTCAGGCCCAATTTGGGTCAGAGGGAAGAAAAACTCCAATACACATACTGTAGTACACAGGCTTTGCATGTAACTTAATGCTATAATGATTCTTTCATGCTTCACAGTGCATAATATCATGAAATTTTGCTAGCACTTTCTCAGTTGCATTAATACAAAATTGCACTATGTGATTTTTCCATAATACAGGGTTTACTGTACCAATTAGAACAAATATACACCAAATTCACATTAAGAGAAAAGAAGAGCCTCACTGCAAGATGTTTAATTTAAAACATAAATTTTTCTGAAAATTTATTAAAAGATTATAGTGGATGTATTAATAGGCTTAAAACTGTAATTAGTAAAATTTAGTTAAGAATTTTTTTTTTAGTACAATTCATGGCTGGGGTACTGCACTGCCTAGTGATAATATATGAAGTGTTAAAAGCTCTCATGAGTTGAAAATTGTTCTCAATTAATTTTTTGGTAATTAGGTGACAATGGTTGTATGCCAGTTTGCACCACCTTGTAAGCTTAGTACAGTGGACCCTCCGTTTTTGTTGATCTCCGTTATCGCCAATTTCAGTTTTCGCCGACTTTTTTTGTGGAAATATTGGCTCCGTTTTCATCGATGGTATGGAACCTGTCCAGTGCCCAGCGCACATATAAAGCCTGCAAGCCCACTTCCCACGCACATTCTCAGGCAGTGTAGCATTGTTTCTGGTTGAGTGAACATTATCCTGCGAGTTCATACAAAACATTTCTTAACAATTCATTGTTTTTGGCCCTTGATTATTGTGTGTGACTACTAAATAAGCCACCATGGGTCCAAAGAAAGCTCCTAGTGACAGTCTTTTTTTTAAAGAAAGTGAGGAACACCATAAAAGTGAAGAAAGAAATCATAGAAAAATATGATAGTGGCATATGTATTACCGAGCTCAGCAGGATATACAATAAGGCCCCATCAACCATCAGTTCCATTGTGGCAAAGAAAAAAGAAATCACGGAAGCTGATGTTGTGAAAGGTGTGAATACGATAACGAAACAGAGACCATAAACAATTGAAAATATGGAGAAATTGTTGTTGGTGTGGATAAACCAAAAACAGATAGCGGGTGATAGTATTGTGCAATCCATCATTTGTCAAGAAAATGCCTGGAACCAGTGCTGATCTCGGTGAATTTAAGGCCAGCAAAGGCTGGTTCAAAAAATTCAAGAAGCGAAGTGGCATACACAGTGTTATAAGGCATGGTGAGGGTGCCAGTTCAGAAAAACATGTGGCTGAAAAATTCGTGCGCGAATTCAAAGAATATGTACAGGCTGAAAAATTTGAATCCCAACAAGTGTTTAATTGTGACGAAACAGGCCTGTTTTGGAAGAAAATACCGAAGAGGACCTAAATCATGCAGGAGGAAAGGGCACTGCCAGGACACAAGCCTATGAAAGACAGGCTAACTCTCTTGTTCTGTAGTAATGCTAGTGGGGATTTAAAATTGAAGCCTTTACTTGTGTATCACTGAAAATCCCAGTGTTCAAGAAAAACAGTGTTGTCAAGAGTAAATTGTGTGTGATGTGGAAGGCTAACAGTAAGGCATGTGTTACGAGGGAAATTTTCCTTGACTGGTTTAATGAAGTGTTTGGCCCAAGTGTGAAGAAATACCTCCTGAAAAAGAAATTGCCACTCAAGTGCCTCCTGGTCATCCTCCAGACTTGGAAGACCAATTGTCTAAGGAATTCAGTTTTGTAACAGTGAAGTTCTTGCCTCCTAACACCACTCCTCTCAACCAGCCCATGGACCAGAAAGATCATTGCAAACTTAAAGAAACTGTACACCAAAGCAATGTTTCAAAGGTGCTTTGAAGTGACCTCGGACACTGAATTGACCCTAAGAGAGTTCTGGAGGGATCATCTCAGTATCTTCAATTGCATAAGGCTTGGGAGGGAGTGACTTCCAGGATGATGAACTCTGCTTGGAGAAAGTTGTGGCCAGATTGTGTCAAGGGTTTGGGATTGACCCTGAGGAGCCTATGCCAGTTGTGGAAAGTATTGTGGCATTGGGGAATTCCATGGGGTTGGATGTGAGTGGCGAGGATGTGGAAGAGTTGGTGGAGGACCACAATGAAGAGCTAACCACTGAAGAGTTGCAAGAGCTTGAGCTGCAACATTATCAAACCACAACTCAAGAAATTGCTTCACTGGAGGAGGGAGAGAGATGGAAGAAGTTGCCTTCTTCAAAGATTAAAGAGATTTGTGCAATGTGGACTACGATGCATTCATTTGTGGAGGAACATCACCCTGATAAAGATGTTGCAAGCCATCTCGGCAACATGTACAATGACAATCTCTTGTTCCATTTTAGGGACATTTTAAAGAGATGCCAGAAACAGAGCTCTCTGGACAGATATTTAGTGCCACAGGTGTGCAGTGACTCTCAAGCTGGTCCTAGTGGCATTAAAAGACAAAGAAGGGAAGTGACCCCAGACGAGGACTTGGTACCTAGAGTCCTTTTGGAGGGATATTTCCCTTCCAAAGAATAGCCTTTCTTCCCTCTCCCCTCCTCCCTGTCTTCCATCCAGCAACATCAGTCTTCAATAAAGGTAAGTGTCATGTTGAATGTTCATTCTTTTGTGCATATAAATCTATCTTTAAGGCCCCCTGCAAAATTTAGTTTTTAATACTTCTGGTGTCTGGAACGGATTAATTGGATTTACAGTATTTCTTATGGGGAAAATGGTTTCAGTTTTCGCCGATTTCTGTTTTCACCGATCTCGCTGGAACGGATTAAACATGAAAATGGAGGGTCCACTGTACTAAGTACAGTAGCCTAGTAATACAAAATTATAATTTTTAAAACATAAGTTTGTTGAATGTTATGACTTACAGTATTTAACCCTTTCAGGGTCGCAAGGCCCTCTCCCAAACTTGTTCTCAGGGTCCCAAATTTTTCGGAAAAAAAAAAATTCTTATGAAATGATAGATAATCTTTTTCCGATCATAACGCCACCAAAATTATGAAATTTGATGGAAAACTAATGGAATTATGCTCTCGCGAAGTTAATGGTATCGATGACATTTACGCATCGGCGATTTCGCCCACTTTGAGCCTTATTTTCGGCCAATTCCAATGTTTCAGTCTACTAAAATTATAGCTATTTCGCTAGAATTTCATTTGTTCTATCAATTGAGTATAATAAACCGCAAATTTACTGATTTCAACTACCCAATAACGTGGTCAGAAATTGGCAATTTGGCCAATTTCACACAAATTTCAAAAGATGCCAATTTCAAAATAGGGTCCAGAATAAACGAGACAGACATTCCTGGCACTCAAATAACATTTTATCTGTTCATTAGTCACGTCTCCAGGCCCCTCTTACATTACTTTTGCTTTCCATTTTGAATTTTTATTCTCACAAAAAATAAAAGATTTACTGTTATGTATACAACTGCATCATTGTAAAAATGGTATAAATAATATCAGCGCACTTGTGCAAGAATATTAGACTACCCAGTTGATGTGTATTGGACGCATGGCGTGATTTGTTTACTCTTGAACATCGGCAAAAATCGAACATTTTCGCTAATTTGCGCTCAGTTTCAAGGTACTTGTCATTGTGAAACCAGTCCAAATTATCTCTATTTCTGTAATATATCATCCATTCTATCAAATGAGACGAAGAACACGAGAATACAAGCATAAATACTATACGAAAATAGACTGCAAAGTCTCTGTTTTAAACCAAAAACACGGTCTGAGTTTTTTTTCCTCATTATGCACTGTGTGGTGCAGGATTTTTTTTATACTGCGCAGACTGACTGCACATTTAGGCCTACCAGCCTGTTTCCACTTGATTTGAGGGCGCTAGAATTTAGGAGTACTAGTACGACGAAAACCCTGGCGCGTAAGCCGTACTAGTATGGCCGAAACCCTGAAAGGGTTAAATCAGTGTAAAAATAACATATTAATACACAATTTCTCGTCTTGTGTTCACTTTTGACTATTATGAATGATTTTGACCTCTAAATGTCCTGTTATTTTAGGTATTTTCTGTAGTGCATCTAAATTGCTAAAAAAACAGCTTTGAGTTTTAATGAAATTTGACTGATTGTAAAGAAGAAAGAACATCTTTAATTGTGGTGTAAGCAGGTTAAAAGTACAGGATAGTTAAAGATAATTCATTTTTGTTTTGAAAGGACTTCAAGGAATCTAATCGAATCTTGAAGGTAATTGAATAATTTTCATGGAGGATGGTAAGGTGATCTTACATGGAGATTTGTGAACTTTGATGCTTAACACTTCTATTGGGTAGCTCCTGTTTTGTAGTTCACCACCAAGTCACTTTACCAAATTTCTCCAACAGTAGGCCTATAATTCAAGTCTCATGTGCATAGGAATGTGAAAATTTTTGAAAAGTCTGAAATGCCCCAGCATGATATTGACTTTATTTGTATGTAATTAATAAATCAGAATTGTAATCACACATTGTAAACACTGCAAAGAAATAAAAATCGTCATCTTTATCTTTGTTGCAGATCCAAGATTCTCCAAAAGTGGCCGAATCCTGAAAGGCAAAGGCCCATTGTTCAAACTGAATTCAGGTTTAATGGATGGAGACCAAGACTGTGATCCTGACTTTGAACTACAAGGAGATGAGAATGATGAAGAAAATACTGGTCATCAAAGTTTAGCTTACAGGAAGAAAAGAGGAAGAAAAAGAAAAAGACGTCTCCCATCACCAGATGATTTTGATGAAGAATTGGCACTTGTTAACGGTGTTGAAACTGATGGCATAAAGACAGAAGCTATAATAAAAGAAGAGCCAGTAGATGCAGATGATGATGAATTAGCTATGGAAATCTTGAAAACAAAAGGATATGGATTAAGAACAAAACGACGACCAAAGAAACTGAGTGATATGCACTATATGGAGGAAAAGGTAATTAAAAAAAGGATTGAGAGAAGTCAAGAATTTTCCTGTCAGATGTGCAAAAAAATATTCCCAACATTTTCACGACTACAAAGGCATGCCAAAGATGAGCACGACTCTACAGAATTTGCATTCCCGTGTGATCTATGTGGTGTCGTGTTTACAAGACCCCATAATTTAGAACGCCATAAAGACACGAAACATGGTGATGGTGAAAGGCGTTTTGTTTGTGAACACTGCGGGCGAAGGTTTGGGCGTCAAGATGTACTGTCAGTACATATTTCAATGGTTCATTTTAAAAAGACCTTACAAGGTAAAAAAGGGCCTTCAATACTTGGACCTAACACTGTACACTGTACTAGTTGTGACAAATTTTTTTCCAAAGAACAAAAATTAAGGGAGCATAGACAAGGAAATTTAACATGCAATGACTGTTCAATTTCATTTGAATGTAAAACATCCTTAAGGATACATCAATACAAGCACCATCCAACAGCTTGCAATGAGTGTGGGAAAGTTTGTGATAGTAAGCAACAGATGTATTTTCACCGTTTATCACATGCTCCCAAGTTTGTGTGTAAGTATTGCAACAAAGGGTTTTTGTGGAAATCTCAATACACTGTCCATATGGCAACACACACCGGTGAGAAGAATGTCCTCTGTGATATTTGTGGTAAATCCTTTGCTCACAAACTTGCGGTGAGTAAGCATAAGTGGCAGGAGCACAATGAAAGCAATAAAAAATTTAAGTGCCCAACATGTGGTAAATCTTTTGTATATAAGGGAAAATTACAGTCACATGTGCGAAGTCACACTGGAGAGAAACCATTTATGTGTCATCTCTGCCCTTCTACCTTCTCTCAACGATGTAATCTAACAGCACACATAAAGAGTGTCCATGGTGTGTACATTCAATCCATCAAGAGTGACGGAACAACTCATACTCAACTTGTGAAATATAAACGTGCTAAGAAAGTGGCACCAACTGAGCCACCGCCTGCTGTGGTGAATACTGTGATAGCCCCACCAGATGAACCTCCCACTCCTGATCAGCCCCAAGTTGCTATTCAGGAGCAAGTACAAATGTCTGAATCATTTGAAACAGAAGCAGCTGTTTATCAGATTGTATATGCTTATCCACAATAGTCAGTAGCTAGCCCATATAGTTCAGTTCTTTGACTGGTAAACTAAAATTCAACTTAATGTTATGGCTTGCTCACATTTTGAAAGTTGCTAACAGTACAGTATCAGTATCTCTCTGTTTTGTACAGTATTTTATACTTGTAACATATATCTGACAGTAATTTACATGTTAATAATATTTCTTTAGTGGATGGAGACTAAGAACCTACCAAAACAAAATTACTCTTAATTTTTATAAAATGTTTAAAATAAAATTTGCACTTGTTTCTTGGATGATTTTTATGTTCACAAATTTTTTGGTAATTATAACATATTTAAATTGAAATCAAGAAGCATGGCATATTTGTCTTCCACCTGGTTGGATTGTTGCAGTAGAAGGTGTACTTGTCTACCTCTATCCTTGATAATGCAACTCAATGACACACATGGATTTAGTGTTTTTTTTTTTTTTTGTATATTTTTTAACACACCAGCTGTCTCCCACCGTGGCAGTGCATAGGGTATCTACATGCTGAACTAATTCTCTTCACTGCAACTGATAATTTATTTGCTCTATGTTCTTTGTGCATTTGTTAAGCTTTCTTCTGTTTCATAGTAGAATGTGCTAAACAATTTTTTCCATAGCTTGGTCTCAGCAGAGTAACAGACCAGTACAGTAACAGGCCAGCACAGTAACATACCAGCACAGTAAAAGGCCAGTAAGTAAGTTTATTCAGGTATACACAAATACAGTTACATAGATTATCATACATAGCAGCATATGTGTAGAAAACCTAGGATAACCCAAAAAAATCAGACAGAGTTACTTATTTCCATTGGGGGCCAGCCCATTCTCATCGTTAAGACTCGTGATGTTTAGATTAAAAATAAAAACAGACATAAACTCAAAATACAGGACAGTACACTACATTATAAAATACACGTCAAGATCTTATGTGTTGAAAAATGTGTGAAAGTTGAGAAACTAGGATCTTGAAACAAATGTGCTGTACATGTATACTATAATGTTCCCTATAGACGAGTAAAACAAGTACGCTACATGTACCAGTCGGGCAGCTTGGTAATAGGTTCTCTATATGCAGTCTCCTTCAAATGGAGTACAGTGGACCCTCGCCTAACGAACACCCCGAAAATCGTACAATTATGTAAGTATAATATTGTAAGTGCTTGTGGAAGTGTATTTTTGGGGGTCTGAAATAGACTAACCTACGTGACATTATTTCTAAACCCTTTCGGGGTCGGTGCCGTACTAGTACGTTTTACGAGCAGGGGTTGGTGCCGTACTAGTACGCCCAAATTCTAGCGGCCTCAATTTAAGCAGAAAACGTCTGGTAGGCATACATATGAAAGAATGGGTCTGTGTGGTCAGTGTGCGCAGTATAAAAAAAATCTTGCAGTACACACTGCATAATGAGAGAAAAAAAACTGACCGTTTTTTTCGATTAAAACAGCGACTTTGAAGTCGATTTTCGTATGGTATTTATTGATGTATTCTCGTTTTCTTGGTCTCATTTGATAGAATGGAAGATATATTACAGAAATAGAGATGATTTTGATTGGTATGACAATGACAAGTACAGTGGTACCTCGAGTTACGATGGTCCCCAAAATCGCCCTTTTATGTAAGTTTATTTTTTTAAATGCTTTTGTAGGTATATTTTTGGGGGTGTAAAAGGACTAGTCTATTTTACATTATTCCTTATGGCGATAAATTCGTTTGGTAATGGCACTTGAACAGCATTCTCGAACGAAAAAATATCGTAACTCAAGGTACCACTGTACATACCTTGAAATTGAGCTCAAAGTAGCAAAAATGTTCGATTTTTGACGATGTTCAAGAGTAAACAAATCACACCATGCCTCCAATACACATCAACTGGCGAGTCTTATATTCATGCACAAGTGCTCTGATATTATTTATACCATTTTTAAAATGATGCAGTTGTATACATAACAGTAAATCTTCTATTTTTTGTGAGAATAAAAATTCAAAATGAAAAGCAAAAGTAATGGAACAGGGGCCTGGAGACGTGACTAATGAACAGAGAATATGTTATTTTAGTGCCAGGAATGTCTGCCTTGTTTACTCTGGACTCTATTTTGAAATTGGCATCGTTTGAAATTTGTGTGAAATTGGAAAATTGCCATTTTCTGACCACTATTTTGGGTAGATGAAATCGATAGAAGAAATGGAGTTCTAGCGAAATAGCTATAATTTTAGGAGACTGAAACATTGGAATTTGTCGAAAATAAGGCTCAAAGTGGGCAAAATCGCCGATGCGTAAGTGTCATGGCTACCGCTAACTTCGCGAAAGCATAATTCATAATTTTGGTGGCGTTATGATCGGAAAAAGATTATCATTTCATAAGGAAAAATTAATTTTTTTTTTTCCAAAAAATTTTCGACCCCAGGAACACTTTCCTGAGAAGGCCTGTCGACCCCCAAAGGGTTAAGGAAGTAAATTTGTTCGGTAATGGCACTTGAGCAGGCTTCTGGAATTAATTTTGTTCGCTAGGCGGGGGTCCACTGTACTTTGATTCTGACAGAGCTCTAGCTCTAAGACATTTTAGTTGCCTCGCCTTCCTCAGGTCAAACCCAGTTATCCCTTTCTATCTCTCATTTCTCTGGCACTGTATGATCATAATACAACTGCATATAATAATGTACATGCAGCTCAGCACCAGGCATTCACCTCAGTAACATACACTTTACATGAACATATAGGTTTGGTCTTAATTTTTAATATAATCTACATGCATATGTCATTGATTCTCTCTGCCTTTGTTTTATGCAAAAACTGCACTGTAATACTCCAGGCCCTCCCTCATGTCTTGGAGCTTTATACCACTGCTGATTTCACAAGCTCAAGTATGCACACACAATTCACAAAACTGAAGTGGAAAAGGCATGGAGAAGCTGCAGTATATACATAAGTATAGTGATGGTGCAGTACATGCAGTAATAGAGTGCATCATATGCACAGGTACACTAACAGTGCAACACATGCAATAACAGAATGTAACATTAATGCAACATTAATACAGCTACACTGTAGCACATGCTTCTTTGCACTGTCACTCTAAGAGAATTTACATTCTGCCACTAAAACAGCTACAGTGGACCCCGGAGTACGTCATTAATTCGTACCAGAATGCTGCTCAAGTGCCGTTACCGAACGAATTTGTTCCCATAAGGAGTAATGTAAATTAGATTAGTCCTTTTAGACCTCCAAAAATACACTTACAAAAGCACTTACAAAAATACACTTACATAACTCACGAAATCGTAATGACACGATTGCAAACAAACCATACCATGGATGGGGTTCGAACCCGCGATCACAGAGTCTCAAAACTACAGACCGTCGCGTAAGCCACTGGGCCAGCTAGCTTCAATAAGATTCATCCAACTAAGTATATTTCTACACCATAGGAAGGTTAGCATAGGCACCACTGTGTCCACAAATGCAAGTTTTTACAGACGTCTGTAAAAACTTGCATTTGTGGACACAGTGGTGCCTATGCTAACCTTCCTATGGTGTAGAAATATACCTAGTTGGATGAATCTTATTGAAGCTAGCTGGCCCAGTGGCTTACGCAACGTCTGGAGTTTGAGACTCTGTGACGCGGTTCGAACCCACCGTGGTATGGTTTGTTTACACTACATAATTGTTCGAGTTTGGAGCAGTACGAACTCCGGGAGTCCACTGTAGTTTATTTTGCACCCCCCTCCGTAAGCCATGTGTGTCGTAAGAGGCGACTAAATTGCCGGGAGTGAGGGGCTAGTAACCCCTTCTCCTGTATATATTACTAAATGTAAAAGGAGAAACTTTTGTTTTTCCTTTTGGGCTTCGGTGGGAAACAGCTGACGTGTTGAAAGAAAGGAAGAAAGTGTCCATCTTGTAGATGGTAGTGCAAGAGCATATGAACAGAGGGACAAATACAAACTTGGTGTTTGAAATTATACCTTTTTTTTTACCAATTTTTCCCCAAATCTACTCACTTTAGTTAAATAATTCACTTAATTTGTTTGCCTATAAGAAGATGCACATACAGTGGTACCCCGACTTACGATATTTTTTCATTCCAGAATGCTGTTCAAGTGCCATTACCAAACGAATTTATCCCCATAAGGAATGATGTAAAATAGACTAGTCCTTTTAGACCCCCAAAATTACACTTACAAAATCATTTAAAAAAATAAACTTACATAAAAGGGTGAGTTTGGGGACCATCGTAAGTCGGGGTACCACTGTATATAGAAAGATAATCATGTTGCTTCTTCCATCTTAATTTATGTCTTTAATTTTGGCCATTTTTTTTTTTACTCCTTACCACAATGAGTCTTTATTTTCAGATCATTATAAAAATAATAAATTCTATCTTGCATACATTGTTACAATTTCTCAGTAGAGTTCTTGCTCGGCTCTGTTCCTTTGTAATATCTCTGTCTAGTTTACTGTTTTATATTTATTTTGAATGTTTGCATTTTTTCAATATTTCATAGTAGTGAATCTCTCATCTTTGTTAATATTTCATGACTCACAAAAATCATAATAACAATTGCAAACAAATTACAGCACAGCTGAAGCCTGAACCCATGGCTGGTGAGTCCTAAAAGTTGCAGGCCAGTGTGTTTAACCAATAATAATAATAATAATAATAATAATAATCTTTATTTCTACAAGTCCATGATACAACTTATATAGAGCTACGTATATAGAAAGTCTCTGGTTATGCAGAGCATTTTGGGCAACTTAGGGTAATCATACCCCCAGCCGGCTAACACCCAGGTACCTACTTGCTGCTAGGTGAACAGGGACAGCAGGTGTAAGGAAACATGTCCAATATTTTCATCTATACCGGGGATCGAACTTTGAACACTCAAAGTGTGTGAGCTGAGTGTGCTACCAACCGAGCTATGGATGACAAGAGTCATCCAACTAGGTATATTGCTATACACCGTAGGAAAGTTAGCATGGGGCCCGACCACAAATGCAGGTGTATAGAAATATACCTAGTTGGATGAATCTTGTATTAAGCTGGCATAGACCAGTGGTTAATGTACTGGCCTGCAAGTTTTAAGATTTTCCTACCATGGGTTCAAGCCTCACCTGTTTTGTGATTTGATTAATAATACAGGACGGCCCCACTTATACAGTAGGTTAGGTTCCGAGCAACTGCTGTAAAACAAAAATCGCTGTAAAGTGAAACATAGCCTTTTTTCACTTTCAAATGCATATAAGTCTGATAACATGTTTACACTATTATACATTAAGTGAGCACTATAACTAGGCCTTAAAAATGCATATACAGTGGTACCTCTACTTACGAGTAAAATTCATTCCAGTCGGCTATTCAAGTGCCGATACCGAAGGAATTTTTTCTCATAAGAAATAATGAAAATTAGGTTACTCCATTTCAGACCCCCAAAAATACACTTACTTAATTGTTCGAGTTGGGAGCTGCTCATAAGTAGAGGTACCACTATACAGTACACACATTACTTACCTAAAATATTCTCATCCTTAACTTACAGTGAGTGGTAAATATATTGTAGGAATAAATGAAGAATGGGTATACAGTGGTACCTTGAGTTATGAGCTTAATTCATTTCAGAAGGCTGTTTAAGTGCCGATAGCAAACGAATTTGTTCCCATAAGGAATAATGTAAACTAGATTAATCTGTTTCAGACCCCCAAAATTACACTTACAAAAGCACTTACAGAAATACACTTACATAATTGTTTGAGTTGGGAGCTGCTCGTAAGTCGAGGTACCACTGTATAATTGAAAACTGCTGCATTATCAAAATGCCATAAAGCGAAGTGCTGTAAAGTGGGGCCTGCCTGTATTTCACCTTACATGTGAAGGTTTTCCATAACCTTCCATTATATTTACAGTTGTGATATAGTTAGTATTTAATATTTAATTATTTTTGTATGACTAATATACATAATAATTTTTAATAGGGAAATACTGTATGTAAAATTATTATATAAAAAGTAATATATAGTACACATGCAGAAGTAGGGTTCTTATTGACACTAATTTAGCCATGGGCCATGTCTATATGTATATCAGTAGTGGGCTTCTTATTGACACTTAAATAGCTGTGGGCCATGTATTTGTGTGTGTGTGCACGCACACATGCTGCATTCTTGCTTGCGTGCGTGCATGCTTTCTTGCATGCATGCGTATGTGTATGCTTACCTATTTGTGGTTGCAGGGGTCAAGTCACAGATCTTGGCCCCACCTCTTCGCTGGTTGCTACTAGGTCCACTCTCTCAGTGCTCCATGAGCTTTATCGTATCTCTTTTTAAAGCTGTGTATAGAAATATACGTATGTGTGTGTGTAGTAACCCCTTTTCCTGTATAGCTTACTAAAAAGAAAAAGAAGAAAACCGTCAAAGTGGGATGTTTGAATGTGCGTGGATGTTGTGCGAATGATAAGAAAGAGATGATTGTAGATGTTATGAATGAAAAGAAGCTGGATGTCCTGGCTTTAAGTGAGACAAAGCTGAAGGGAGTAGGAGAGTTTCAGTGGGGAGAAATAAATGGGATTAGGTCAGGGGTTTCAAATAGAGTTAGAGCTAAAGAAGGAGTGGCAATAATGTTGAATAATCAGTTATGGCAGGTAAAGAAGGAATATAAATGTATAAATTCAAGGATTATGTGGAGTAAAGTAAAGGTTGGATGTGAAAAGTGAGTTATAGTAAGTGTTTATGCACCTGGAGAAGAGAAAAGTGTAGAGGAGAGAGAGAAATTTTGGGAAATGTTGAGTGAGTGTGTGGGGAGTTTTGAATCAAGTGAGAGAGTAATTGTGGTTGGGGATCTTAATGCTAAAGTGGGTAAAAATGTTGTGGAGGGAGTAGTAGGTAAATTTGGGGTGTCAGGGGTAAATGTAAATGGAGAACCATTAATTGAGCTATGTGTAGAAAGAGGTTTGGTAATAAGTAATACATATTTTATGAAAAAGAGGATAAATAAATATACAAGGTATGATATAGCACGTAAGGAAAGTAGTTTGTTGGATTATGTATTGGTGGATAAAAGGTTGATGGGTAGGCTTCAGGATGTACATGTTTATAGAGGGGCAACAGATATATCAGATCATTATTTGGTTGTAGCTACAGTTAGAGTAAAAGGTAGATGGGACAAAAAGAAAATGGCAACAGCAAGTAAGAGAGAGGTAAAAGTGTATAAACTAAGGGAGGAGGAAGTTAGGGTGAGATATAAGCAACTATTGGCAGAAAGGTGGGATAGTGCAAGTATGAGGAGTGGGGGGGTTGAAGAGAGTTGGGATAGTTTTAAAAATACAGTATTAGAATGTGGGGCAGAAGTTTGTGGCTATAGGAGGGTGGGTGCAGGAGGAAAGAGGAGTGAGTGGTGGAATGAAGAAGTAAAGGGTGTGATAAAAGAGAAAAAGGTAGCTTATGAGAGGTTTTTACAAAACAGAAGTGTAATAGAAGAACAGAGTATATGGAGAGTAAAAGAAAGGTGAAGAGAGTGGTGAGAGAGTGCAAAAGAAGAGCGGATGAAAGAATGGGAGAGGCTCTGTCAAGAAATTTTGCTGAAAACAAGAAAAAATTTTGGAGTGAGATAAACAAGGTAAGAAAGCCTAGGGAAAGAATGGATTTGTCAGTTAAAAACAGAGTAGGGGAGCTAGTAGATGGGGAGCTGGAGGTATTGGGTAGATGGCGGGAATATTTTGAGGAACTTTTAAATGTCGATGAAAAAAGGGAGGCAGTAATTTCATGTACTGGCCAGGGAGGTACAACATGGGTTGCAAATGCTGCAGCGAGGATGAGGCTGGAGGCAGTGGAGATGTCCTGTCTAAGGGCAATGTGTGGTGTAAATATTATGCAGAAAATTTGGAATGTGGAAATTAGGAGGTGTGGACTTACTAAAAGTATTTGTCAGAGGGCTGAAGAGGGGTTGTTGAGGTGGTTTGGTCATTTAGAGAGAATGGATCAAAGTAGAATGACTTGGAGAGCGTATAAATCTGTAGGGGAAGGAAGGCGGGGTAGGGGTCGTCCTAGAAAAGGTTGGAGGGAAGGGGTAAAGGAGGTTTTGTGGGCGAGGGGCTTGACCTTCCAGCAAGCATGTGTGAGCGTGTTAGATAGGAGTGAATGGAGATGAATGGTTTTTGAGGCATGACAATCTGTTGGAGTGTGAGCAGGGTAACATTTTGTGAAGGGATTCAGGGAAACCAGTTAATTGATTTAGTTGGACTTGAGTCCTGGAAATGGGAAGTACAATGCCTGCACTTTAAAGGAGGGGTCTGGGATAGTGACAACTGGGAGGGACTATTCTCAGCTGTCGTATCTGAGCTCCTCTGCAAAGACAGTGATTATGTATGAGTGTGGTGAAAGTGTTGAATGATGATGAAAGTATTTTCTTTTTGGGGATTTTCTTTCTTTTTGGGTCACCCTGCCTCGGTGGGAGATGGCCGACTTGTTGATAAAAAAAAAAGTGTGTGTACTCACCTAGTTGTGGTTGCAGGGGTCGAGTCACATTTCCTGGCCCCCACCTCTTCACTGGCCGCTACTCGGTCACTCTTTCTGCTCCATGAGCTTTATCATACCGCACCTCTTCTTAAAGCTATGTATGGGTCCTGCCTCCACTACATCACTTGCCAGACTATTCCACTTCCTGACAACTCTGTGACTGAAGAAATACTTCCTAACATCCCTGTGTGTGTGTGTACGTGTGCCACATAGAATGGTAGATGACAGTGTTGAATCAGGATCCTTGCAATAGGGTGTCTTGATACTCATGAAGAACTCTTTGATACACACACAACCCGCACATATAAAAATAGAGGAGCTTACGACGACGTTTTGGTCCGACTTGGACCATTTACAAAGTCACACTAACACACAGGACAGGTGGAAGGGGTATTTATAGGCAGGCAGACAGGGGAGGGCACAAGAAAGTGGGGTAATAATGGAGGTAGTAGTGGAAGTGGTAGTAGTAGTAGTAGTGGAGTCAGTCATATTCTAGGAAAGGAGCACTGCAATGAAGCTGGCAGCCCGCCTTTCCCCCCTCTGTGTTCTTGTCCTAACCCATGCGGGCCGCCAGCTTCCTTGCAGTGCTCCTTTCCTAGAATATGACTGACTCCACTACTACTACTACCACTTCCACTACTACCTCCATTATTACCCCACTTTCTTGTGCCCTTCCCTGTCTGCCTGCCTATAAATACCCCTTCCACCTGTCCTGTGTGTTAGTATGACTTTGTAAATGGTCCAAGTCGGACCGAAACGTCGTCGTAAGCTCCTCTCTTTTTATATGTTCGGGTTGTGTGTGTATTGTTCCAGTCACGGTATTGTGCCTTTTTTTGTTATGAACTCTTTGATTTTGGAGATGGACACTATGAATATTAAATCGAAACCTGCACTCTTAGGTAAAATTAATATACAAAATAAAATCTGCTTGAAAAATAAGGTAAATAAGTATTAGTTGTGGTTATAGCAGCAAATGTATCCTTCAAAAATCGGCTTAATGCTGACCATTCCTCAGATGCTATATGACTCCTATGGGTCTATTGCTTACCCCTAATTAAAATAATAAATATGCTTTAAAATTATTCAAAATATAGCCCTAATTGTTAACATTGATGGCATGATTACTTGTAGCTAGTAGTAGCATGTTTAGCCTATAAACACAAGACAAGGGTTAAATTCTGATTGGTTGATGTGTGGGTAAGTCCTTACACCAGCTGGAGTACGACTTAAGAAAAATTCCTGTGAGATGGGTGTGTTATGCAAACTAGTTTTTGCTCTATTATTATTATTATTATTATTATTATTATTATTATTATTATTAGTATTATTATTATTACTATTTTTTTTTTTTTTTCAACAAGTCGGCCGTCTCCCACCGAGGCAGGGTGACCCAAAAAGAAAGAAAATCCCCAAAAAGAAAATACTTTCATCATCATTCAACACTTTCACCACACTCATACATAATCACTGTCTTTGCAGAGGAGCTCAGATACGACAGCTGAGAAAAGTCCCTCCCAGCTGTCACTATCTCAGACCCCTCCTTTAAAGTGCAGGCATTGTACTTCCCATTTCCAGGACTCAAGTCCAACTAAATCAATTAACTGGTTTCCCTGAATCCCTTCACAAAATGTTACCCTGCTCACACTCCAACAGATCGTCATGTCCAAAAACCATTCGTCTCCATTCACTCCTATCTAACACGCTCCCACATGCTTGCTGGAAGTCCAAGCCCCTCGCCCACAAAACCTCCTTTACCCCTTCCCTCCAACCTTTTCTAGGACGACCCCTACCCCGCCTTCCTTCCACTACAGATTTATACGCTCTCCAAGTCATTCTACTTTGATCCATTCTCTCTAAATGACCAAACCACCTCAACAACCCCTCTTCAGCCCTCTGACAAATACTTTTAGTAACTCCACACCTTCTCCTAATTTCCACATTCCGAATTTTCTGCATAATATTTACACCACACATTGCCCTTAGACAGGACATCTCCACTGCTCCAGCCTCCTCCTCGCTGCAGCATTTGCAACCCATGCTTCACACCCATATAAGAGTGTTGGTACCACTATACTTTCGTACATTCCCTTCTTTGCCTCCATGGATAACGTTTTTTGTCTCCACAGATACCTCAATGCACCACTCACCTTTTTTCCTTCATCAATTCTATGGTTAACCTCATCCTTCATAAACCCATCCGCTGACACGTCAACTCCCAAATATCTGAAAACATTTACTTCTTCCATAATCCCTCTCTCCAATGTGATATCCAATTTTTCTTTATTTAAATCGTTTGATACCCTCATCACCTTACTCTTATCTATGTTCACTTTTAACTTTCTACCTTTACACACTCTAATGTTATTATTATTATTATTACAATCAAAACTAAATGCTAAATGCACAAGGGTCATTCTTGCTCTAACCTTGTAAAATGTTGAAAAGATTTGGGTAGCCATACAGTGTGGGTGTAGTAATATTAATGATACTGTATTGTTAATGGGATCTGTGCCCTTGCTTGCCTGTTAGTGCTTTACAAGGGATGTGAATTTTTTTTTTTTTTTGGGGGAGTGCCTTGATATAGGGGAAAGAGCTCTTGATCCAAGAAATAAGAGCTGCTCTCCCCTTCCTTGGAGCAAACCTGATTATCTGCCATTTCCTGGGTGCTGCATCACTATTACAGGTTTATCATTTTCCTGTGAATGTAATACTGTAATCACTTAGCAGTAAATAGGTACCTGGGTGTACATGGGAAAGGCAGATAACAATAGACTTTGCAGTACATACTGAGGTTATCTACAGAGGCCTATCTACTATTATCTACAATGTTAAGGCAAGAATACTTAAGAAGGAGGAGGAGGACAATCTCACTCCACTTTATGTAAACTGTCAGCTTGAAACAGGTAAGAAAAATATATGGTTTTAACACACCAGTCATCTCTCACTTATTCTGTGTGTCTTGCCAGAGGAATACCAACATTACAACTCAGATACCCCTCCAGACTGCAGTATCCCCACCCCTCCTACAGTGTGTAGGCAATGTACTTCCCACCTCCAGGTCTCAAGTCCAGCTAACTGGTTTCCTTGAATCTTTTCATAAATGTTACCTTGCTCACACTCCAACAGCACATCAAGTCACAAAAACCACTTTCCTCCACTTGCTCCTATTTAATGCTCACATATGCCTGTTGGATGTAAGCCTCTTGCATACAAAACCATTACCCCCTCCCTCCAACCTTGCCTAGGATGACCCCTACCCCTCCTTCCCTCTACTATATATTTATACATACCAAATCATCATATTTTTTCTCCATCCTCTCTAAATGTTCTAACCTCAATAACTCCTCCTCAGCCCTCTGGACAATACTTTTAGTAACCCTGCATCTCTTAATCTCTGAAATAAGAATTCTTGGCATGATATTCACACCATACTTTGCCCTCAGACACATCATCATCACAGCCTCCAGCCTCCTTCTCCTCGCCTCAGTGTTTAAAACCTATGCTTCATACCCATATAAGGGTTGATACCACTATGCTCTGAAACATTCTTTATTTGCCTCCATGGATAAGGTTTTTTGTCTTCATGGATGCCTCAATGTACCATCCACTTTTTTCATCCTCATCAGCTCTGTGGTTCACCTCATCTTTCATAGACCCGTCTGCCAATATGTCAGCTCCCAAATATCTGAAAACATTCACTTTGTACTCCCTCCTTCCCATCTTTTCTATGTTTACTCTTAATTTTTTCTTTTATATACCCTCCCAAATTTGTCTACCAACCAAAAGACCTGTCATTCGTGATGAGTTTCCCTCCTCCTTATATTAGTCTTAATTTTTGAATCCAACACCTTTTCTAAATGCTTTAGTATTCACTTCTTTTACAACTCTATAAATATGTTAAACAACATATTGCATCACCCATCCCTATCCACCTATTCTATACACTTGCAATATCTGCCACATTGCTTGCCTATCCACCCTATCTTAGGTTTTCTGCCAAATTTCTGGAATCCCAACTATAAAGTTTATTTAATCTTAATGTAATCAAAGGATAGTCTATTACTTTCTGAATAAACTTGGAATTGAACAGCTTCTGAATGAAATATGAAAGGTACCATGCTGAAATGGCTGACATTGTATAATAGGTACCTGGTGTGGGTTGCATCCTGAGACAAAACTGACCTAATTTGCCCAAAATGCTCTGCATAACAAGCGGCTTTCTATATAGTAGTATGTCATTGATGTCAGCTAGGCCTGTATACCTTGTACACATTTACAGTGGTACCCCGACTTACGATATTTTTTCATTCCAGAATGCTGTTCAAGTGCCATTACCAAACGAATTTATCTCCATAAGAAATGATGTAAAATAGACTAGTCCTTTTAGACCCCCAAAATTACACTTACAAAAGCATTTAAAAAAATAAACTTACATAAAAGGGTGTGTTTGGGGACCATCATAAGTCGGGGTACCACTGTACTTGTAGAAATAAAGATATTATATTATATTATTATTATTATCAGGGAAACCGGCAGGCCGGACTTGAGTCCTGGAGATGGGAAGTAAAGTGTCTGCACTCTGAAGGAGGGGTGTTAATGTTGCAGTTTTATAACTGTAGTGTAAAGCACCCCTCTGGCAAGACAGTGATGGAGTGAATGATGATGAAAGTTTTTCTTTTTCGGGCCACCCTGCCTTGGTGGGAATCGACCGATGTGTTAATAAAAAAATTAATAAAAAAAATTATTATTATAGAAGATATGTGCTACAATTATCATTACTGTAATGGTAGTAGTAGTAGTAATGGTAGTGATAGTGATGGTAGTAGTAGTAGTAGTAATGCTACAATTACTATTACTGTTTACCTGGAGAGGATTTCGGGGATCAACGCCCCAGCGGCTCGGTCTGAGACCAGGCCTCATGGTGGATCAGGGTCTGATCAACCAGGCTGTTACTGCTGGCCACATGCAGACTGACATACAAACCACAGCCTGGTTGGTCAGGTACTGACTTTAGGTGCCTGTCCAGTGCCTTCTTGAAGACAGCCAGGGGTCTATTGGTAATCCCCCTTATGTATGCTGGGAGGCAGTTGAACAGTCTTGGGCCCTGGACACTTATTGTGTTGTCTCTCAGTGTACTCGTGGTGCCCCTGCTTTTCATTAGGGGAATGTTGCATCTCCTGCCGAGTCTTGCTTTTATAGGGAGTGATTTTCGTGTGCAAGTTTGGTACTAATCCCTCTAGGATTTTCCAAGTGCATACAGTATTATATATCTTTCTTGCCTGCTTTCCAGGGAATACAGATCAAGGACCTTCAACCGTTTCCAGTAATTTAGGTGCCTTATCGTACTTATGTGTGTCGCAAAAGTTCTTTGTACACTCTCCAGGTCAGCAATGTCACCAGCCTTGAAGGGGGCCGTTAGTGTACAGCAGTATTCCAGCCTAGATAGAACAAGCAATTTGAAGAGAATCATCATGGGCTTGGCATCCCTAGTTTTGAAGGTTCTCATTATCCATCCATTATCCATCCATCCATCCATCCAAATTTTAACTAGAATAAACTCAATAAATTTCTCTAATATTATGTACATAGTCTATAAGTCACTAGATTAAGCTGCCCCTAATGCCATGGCATGTCAGTGGCTCTCCTTGCACTCAGTTTATATTGTAACTACCAATACCTATGTAATCTGCAATGAAATAAAAATTTTCTTAGCAGATGTTGTAGATACGTACATTGTTGTGGTCTTTGAAGGCGAGATCCTCTTGACATTATCACTCCCAGGTCCTTCACATTACTTTTTCGCTTTATTGTATAGTGTAGTTAGAATTTGTCGTATACCTTGATATATTTTTAATTTCCTCAAGTTTTCCATATCTGAATAGTTGAAATTTCTTCTCATTGAACTTCATATTGTTTTGAGTGGCCCATTTGAAGATTTGGTTTATGTCCCCTTGGAGTCTTGCGGTGTCTTCGATAGAGGTCACTGCCATGGCAATCCGGGTGTCATCCGCAAAGGAAGACACGGAGTTATGACTTATATCTCTGTCTATGTCAGATATGAGGATGAATAGAATGGGAGCGAGTACAGTGCCTTGTGGAACAGCTTTTCACCGTAGCTGCCTTGGACTTTACTCTGTTTACTATTACTCTTTGTGTTCTATTTGTCAGGAAGTTATAGATTCATCTACCAACTTTTCCCGTTATTCTTTTATCACACATTTTGTGCACTATTACATCATGGTCACACTTGTCGAAAGCTTTTGCAAAGTCTATGTATACTACATCTGTATTTTGTTTATCCTCTACAGCATCCAGGACCTTGTCATAGTGGTCCAGTAGCTGGGACAGGCAGGAGCGACCTGCTCTAAACTCGTGTTGCCTTGGGTTGTGTAATTGATGGGTATCTAGGTGGTTGGTGATCTTGCTTCTTAGAACCCTCTCAAAGATTTTTATGATATGGGATGTTAGTGCTATCTGTCTGTAGTTCTTTGCAATTGCTTTACTGCCACCTTTGTAGACTGGGGCTATGTCTGTTGTTTTTAGTGAGTGTTGGATGACCCCTGTGTCCATGCTCCCTCTCCATAGAATCCTGAAGGCACTCGACAGGGGCTTCTTGCAATTCTTGATGAACACGGAGTTCCATGAGTCTGGGCCTGGGGCAGAGTGCATGGGCATGTCATTTATTGCCTTTTCAAAGTCTTGTGGTTAGGATAATATCCGAGATTTTTGAGATGACCAAATTCTGGGTCTCGTTCATAAAGAATTCATTTGGATTGTCGACCCTTAGTATGGGCAGCAACTTGCTGAACACTGAGTTGTATTGGGACTTTAGTACAGTGGACCCCCGAGTTTCGTAAACCCCGGAAAATCGTACAATTATGTAAGTATAATATTGTAAGTGCTTTTGTAAGTGTATTTTTGGGGGTCTGAAATAGACTAACCTACGTGACATTATTTCTTAAGGACGTAAATTCGTTCAGTAATGGCACTTGAGCAGGCTTCTGGAATGAAGTTTTTACGAAACTCGGGGATCCACTGTATCTCACTCATTTCTTGGCTGTCATCTGTGTATGTCCCATTTCACCTAAGCAGGGGTCCAATACTGAATGTTGTTTTTCCTTAGATTTGGCATAAGAGAAGAAGTATTTAGTTTTTGTTTTTTTTTCATTTTCCTTTATGGCTTTTAGTTCTTCCTGTGATTCTTGTCTCCTGTAAGATTCCTTCAGCAATTTCATTGACCAGTGCTTCCCTTTGTATTTCAGATATATTGGCCCCTCTCAGCAGCTCTGTGACTCCTTGCCTTCGTCTGTATAGGGAGTGTCTCTCTTTTTCTAGTTTACATCTTTTCTTTCTTTTTCTTAATGGAATGTGTCTTGAGCAGATCTCAAGAACCACAGAGTTCATTTTTTCTAGGCAAATGTTTGGATCCGTGTTGTTTAGGATATCTTCCCAGCTTGTTTCATTTAGGACGTGGTTGACTTGTTCTCATTGTATGTTTTTGTTATAGAAATTGAATTTTGTGAAGAGACCCCTCATGACTGATCACATTTTGCTGGTCAGGAGCCCTGTGCATACATGTCTGTACCTCTATTATGTTGTGATCTGAGTATATTGTCTTTGGTATGGTTATATTACGTATCAGATCGTCATTGTTAGCGAAGATGAGGTCCAGCGTATTTTCTAGTCTTGTAGGCTCTAATATTTGCTGGTTTAAGGTAAATTTGGTGCAGAGATTTAATAATTCATGTGTGTGTGAATTTTCATCTGAGCTGCCTCCTGGGGTGATCTCTGCAATAACATTGTTTGCTATACTCCTCCATTTTAGGTGTCTCAAGTTGAAATCTCCTAGTACGTAGTAAGATGTTTGGGGCAGGAATTGGGAGATTTTCCAGACAGTGGTCAATTTTCAAAAGCTGCTCCTGGAATTGCTGGGAAGTTGCGTCTGGAGGCTTGTATAGTACCACCACAATGACAAGGTTTTGGTTTTCAGTCTTTACTGCCAAAACTTCAACTACATCATTTGAGGAGTTTAGTAGTTCTACAATTACTACTACTATTACTACTATGTACTACTATTACTACTACTATTAGTTACTACTACTATTAGTTACTACTATTACTGTTACTATTACTACTACTATGTACTACTATTACTTCCACTACAAGCCAGATTTCTGTGCCTACCACTAGTTCTACTTGTAGATACTAAGTCTACTTTTAGATTTTTTTTTTTTCAACAAGTCGGCCGTCTCCCACCGAGGCAGGGTGACCCAAAAAGAAAGAAAATCCCCAAAAAGAAAATACTTTCATCATCATTTAACACTTTCACCTCACTCATACATAATCACTGTCTTTGCAGAGGCGCTCAGATACGACAGCTGAGAATAGTCCCTACCAGCTGTCACTATCCCAGACCCCTCCTTTAAAGTGCAGGCATTGTACTTCCCATTTCCAGGACTCAAGTCCAACTAAATCAATTAACTGGTTTCCCTGAATCCCTTCACAAAATATTACCCTGCTCTCACACCAACAGCTCGTCAGGTCCCAAAACCATTCGTCTCCATTCACTCCTATCTAATACGCTCACACATGCTTTCTGGAAGTCCAAGCCCCTCGCCCACAAAACCTCCTTTACCCCCTCCCTCCAACTTTTTCGAGGACAATCCCTACCCCGCCATCCTTTCCCTACAGATTTATACGCTCTCCAAGTCATTCTACTTTGATCCATTCTCTCTAAATGACCAAACCACCTCAACAACCCCTCTTCAGCCCTCTGACAAATACAGTGGTACCTCGAGTTACGATGGTCCCCAAAATCGCCCTTTTATGTAAGTTTATTTTTTTAAATGCTTTTGTAAGTATATTTTTGGGGGTGTAAAAGGACTAGTCTATTTTACATTATTCCTTATGGGGATAAATTCGTTTGGTAATGGCACTTGAACAGCATTCTCAAACGAAAAAATATCGTAACTCGAGGTACCACTGTACTTTTAGTAACTCCACACCTCCTCCTAATTTCCACACTCTGAATTTTCTGCATAATATTTACACCACCCTTAGACAGGACATCTCCACTGCCTCCAGCCGCCTCCTCGCTGCAGCATTTGCAACCCATGCTTCACACCCATATAAGAGTGTTGGTACCACTATACTTTCGTACATTCCCTTCTTTGCCTCCATGGATAAAATTTCGCTACTTTTCCCATAAATTTCAATTGCAGTAGAAATTCTATTTAAAAGTTTGATAATCTAAGTATTTTAGCAAAAAAAATGTTTTTTGTCTCCACAGATACTACCTCAACGCACCACTCACCTTTTTTTCTTCATCAATTCTATGGTTAACCTCATCTTTCATAAATATTAATTCTAAATCTAGAGACTAGTTTTACTTCTAGATATTGTGCTGCAGGTGAACTTAGCCACCCAGATTGTTTTTTTAACACGTCGGCTATTTCCCACCGAGGCAGGGTGATATATTGGTGTATATTGAATAATATTTAAACTTGCCACAATGCTGGTGGCCACTACCCAAAGAGGATTTTTAACTAGTAGAATCCTTTTTGCAAAATTTACATCCAACATGTTCTTAAAATATTGAACTGACTTGTCACTAATAACTTAGGGGAAAGACTTGCAGTTCACCATAACTGCAAAAGAACCATACCCACAGTTGTGTTCAACCTCTTACCATGGAGTTTCACACTGTTGTTTTGTGTAATAGTATTACATTGCCTTTCAGAAAGATCTTCAGACCTGTGTATATATGGAACTTGTTTAATGTCATTAAGGATTGTATGAGGTGAGAGAAGATTGGTGAAGTAAGACTTTCTTCATACAGTTTGTCAGTAGCTGCATCTCAGAACCCTGAAGAGTCTTGGGAGCTGTAGGCCACTGTCCTCAGAAGTCCTAGGAGCTGGAATTTACCCGAGTCATTGCAAAATTTGATACAAATCATAAAAGATATTTGTGAGAATAATCTCAAAGTTCCTTAAAGACCCAAGTGCTGGAAATGAACATCCTGATGATGCCAAGGAGTTGGAACTCAGCCAATGAGAAATACCATGTAAATTTGAAACCCAAAGTAATAAATATGCTGTTAAGTGTGAGCAAAGTAACATTTATGAAAGGATTCAGGGAAACCAGTTAGCCAGACTTGAGTCCTGGAGGCGGGAATTACAGTGCCTGCACTTTAAAGGAGGGGTAGAGATATGTTGCAGTTTTTGAACTGTAATAGTATTGCCATGCCTCTCACAAGACAGTACTTAACTATTTGTGATTTCAGGGGTTGATTCACAGCTCCTGCCCCGTGAGTGATGATGAAAGTGTTTCTTCTTTTTTTGAGTCACCCTGTCTCAGTGGGAAATGGCCAATGTGTGAAAGTTATATAACAGAAACCAGATTGCAGGTATGGAGACAGTAATGACTGATCATTATGAAAGATCAATGATTGTGTTCTAGGGGATATGTTACAGCATAGCTTTGTAGAAAAAACTGAAACTAACAAAATTTGGCATTATTTTTCATCAGCTTTCAGAGATTAAGCAGAAGGCTACAAATCCGCACAGTAAATGAGGCAGCATTTAAGGGAAGTAAGTGCCTTACTGCCAGTGTTGGTCCCTTGATCTTAGAACTGTAGCTAGCCTACCTCTCCCCAGATCATACCTGATTACCTCTTTCCCAGACGCTCTGTGACCCTATTACTGGTGTAGCACTTCACTCCAAATATAATATAATCTAGTTATTCATCTACGATGAATTACTTAGGCTTCGCATACATAAAATACAACTTATTTTACAACAATCTTGAATCGCACAGATATAATGGCTACATAAATAAGTAGATTATGTATGCAGTTTTAACCAAGATGATCCAGTAAAGTCAAATGTGACTTATTTTTACTGGGGTACCAAAGAAGTTATTCTCACAGTGGCTGATGGACATGTGGTGAAGTGAGGAGAGGCAGGACGTAAGAGTGGATGTCTCTGGTGTTAGTTTAGTGTTGCAGCATTACTGGTTGCATTATCATGTTGCTGCTCCTCACACTTCTCTCCACCTTCACTCCTGGTCTCACTGAGGGTAAGAGTGTGTATGTATATGTACTGTGTGTGTGTGTGTGTGTGTATATATATGTACTGTGTGTATGTGTGTATATATATATGTAAGTGTGTATATATATATATATATATATGTGTTATATATATATATATATATATATATATATATATATATATATATATATATATATATATATATATATATATATATATGTATATATATATATATGTATATATATATATATATATATATATATATATATATATATATATATATATATATATATTATATATATATATATATATATATATATATATATATATATATATATATATATATATATATATATATATATATATATATATATATATATACATATACATACATACATACATATGTGTGTGTCTGTGTGTGTGTGTACTCACCTATTTGTGGTTGCAGGGTCGATTCATAGCTCCTGGCCCTGCCTCTTCACTGATTGCTACTAGGTCCTCTCTCTCCCTGCTCCATGAGCTTTATCAAACCTAGTCTTAAAACTATGTATGGTTCCTGCCTCCACTATGTCGCTTTCTAAGCTATTCCACTTCCTGACAACTCTATGACTGAAGAAATACTTCCTAACATCCCTTTGACTCATAGGAGTCTTCAACTTCCAATTGTGACCCCTTGTTTCTGTGTCCCCTCTCTGGAACATCTTGTCTCTGTCCACCTTATCTATTCCTCGTAGTATTTTATATGTCGTTATCATGTCTCCCCTAACCCTCCTGTCCTCTAGTGTCGTCAGGCCGATTTCCCTTATCCTTTCTTCGTAGGACAATCCCCTTAGCTCTGGGACTAGTCTTGTTGCAAACCTTTGCACTTTCTCTAATTTATTGACGTGCTTGACCAGGTGTGGGTTCCAAACTGGTGCTGCATACTCCAGTATGGGCCTGACGTATATGGTGTACAGAGTCTTGAATGATTCCTTAGTGAGGTATTGGAACGCTATTCTTAGGTTTGCCAGCCGCCCGTATGCTGCAGCAGTTATCTGATTGATGTGTGCCTCAGGAGATGTGCTCGGTATTATACTCACCCCAAGATCTTTTTCTTTGAGTGAGGTTTGCAGTCTTTGGCCACCTAGACTATACTCTGTCTGCGGTCTTCTTTGCCCTTCCCGATATTCATGACTTTACATTTGGCAGGGTTAAATTCAAGAGCCAGTTACTGGACCAGGCTTGTACCCAGTCCAGGTCTCTTTGTAGTCCTTGTGTGTACTCACCTAGTTGTACTCACCTAGTTGTGGTTGCAGGGGTCGAGTCAAAGCTCCTGGCCCCGCCTCTTCACTGGCCGCTACTGGGTCACTCTCCCTGCGCCATGAGCTTTATCATACCTCTGCTTAAAGCTATGTATAGAGCCTGCCTCCACTACATCGCTTCTAAACTATTCCACTTCCCGACCACTCTGTGACTGAAGAAATACTTCCTAACATCTCTGTGATTCATCTGAGTCTTCAACTTCCATCTGTGTCCCTTGTTGTTGTGTCCCATCTCTGGAACATTCTGTCTCTGTCCACTTTGTCAATTCCTCTCAGTATCTTATATGTTGTTATCATGTCTCCCTATCTCTCTGTCCTCCAGTGTCGTCAGGTCGATTTCCTTAACCTCCCTCGTAGGACATACCCCTTAGCTCCGGGACTAGTCTTGTTGCAAACCTTGCACTTTCTCGAGCTTCTTCACATGCTTGGCTAGGTGTGGGTTCCAAACTGGTGCTGCATACTCCAATATGGGCCTAACGTACACAGTGTACAGGGTCCTGAACGATTCTTTATTAAGATGTCGGAATGCTGTTCTTAGGTTTGCTAGGCGCCCATATGCTGCAGCAGTTATTTGGTTGATGTGCGCCTCAGGAGATGTGTCTGGTGTTATACTCACCCCAAGATCTTTTCCTTGATTGAGGTTTGCAGTCTCTGGCCCCTAGGCTGTACTCCGTCTGCGGTCTTCTTTGCCCTTCCCCAATCTTCATGACTTTGCACTTGGTGGGGTTGAACTCCAGGAGCCAGTTGCTGGACCAGGCTTGCAGGCTGTCCAGATCCCTTTGTAGTTCTGCCTGGTCCTCGTCCGATTGAATTCTTCTCATCAACTTCACATCATCTGCAAACAGGGACACTTCGAGTCTATTCCTTCCGTCATGTCGTTCACAAATACCAGAAACAGCACTGGTCCCAGGACTGACCCCTGTGGAACCCCGCTCGTCACCGGCGCCACTCTGACACCTCGCCACGTACCATGACTCGCTGCTGTCTCCTGACAGGTATTCCCTGATCCAATGTAGTGCCTTCCTGTTACCCCTGCCTGGTCCTCCAGCTTCTGCACTAATCTCTTGTGTGGAACTGTGTCAAACGCCTTCTTACAATCCAAGAATATGCAATCTACCACCCCCTCTCTCTTGCCTTATCGCTGTCACCCTGTCGTAGAACTCCAGTAGGTTTGTGACACAGGATTTCCCGTCCCTGAAACCGTGTTGGCCGTCGTTGATAAGCTCATTCCTTTCTAGGTGCTCAACCACCCTTCTCCTGACTATCTTCTCCATGACCTTGCATACAATACATGTCAGTGACACTGGTCTGTAGTTTAGTGCTACGTTCCTGTCTCCTTTTAAAAATTGGAACTACATTTGCTGTCTTCCAAACCTCAGGTAGTTGCCCTGTTTCGATAGATGTGTTGAAGATCGTTGTTAGGGTACACATAGCTCCTCTGCTCCCTCTCTCAGGACCCATGGAGAGATGTTATCTGGCCCCATCGCCTTTGAAGTATCTAGCTCGCTAGTAGCCTCTTCACTTCCTCCTCATTTGTGTGTATTGTGTCCAGCACTTGATGGTGTACCCTACCTCTCCTCCTTTCTGGAGGCCCTTCTATCTCCTCTGTGAACACCTCTTTGAATCTCATGTTGAGCTCCTCACACACTTCCCGGTCATTTCTTGTGACCCTCCTCCTACCTTCCTCAGCCTGATCACCTGGTCCTTGACTGTTGTTCTCCTCCTGATGTGGCTGTACAGCAGCTTTGGGTCAGATTTGGCTTTTTCTGCTATGTCATTCTCGTACTGTCTTTGGGCCTCCCTTCTGATCTGTGCATATTCATTTCTGGCTCTACGACTGCTCTCCTTATTCTCCGGGGTTCTTTGCCTTCTGTACCTCTTCCATTCCCTTGCACACTTGGTTTTGGCTTCCTGCACCTTTGGGTGAACCATGGGCTCATCCTGTCTTTTTCGCTTCTCCTGTTACCCTTTGTGTGTGTGTGTGTGTGGTGTGTGGGTGTGGGTGTGTGTGTGTGTGTGTGTATTTATTTATTTATTTATTTATTTTTGAGTGTGGAAATTAGGAGGAGGTGTGGAGTTACTAAAAGTATTAGTCAGAGGGCTGAAGAGGGTTGTTGAGGTGGTTTGGTCATTTAGAGAGAATGGATCAAAGTAGAATGACTTGGAGACGTATAAATCTGTAGGGAAGGAAGGGGGGTAGGGTCGTCCTCGAAAAGCTTGGAGGGAGGGGGTAAAGGAGGTTTTGTGGGCGAGGGGCTTGAACTTCCTGCAAGCATGTGTGAGCGTGTTAGATAGGAGTGAATGGAGACGAATGGTTTTTTGGACCTGACGAGCTGTTGGAGTGTGAGCAGGGAGTGTGTTCAGGGAAACCAGTTAATTGATTTAGTTGGACTTGAGTCCTGGAAATGGGAAGTACAACGCCTGCACTTTAAAGGAGGGGTCTGGGATAGTGACAGCTGGGAGGGACTATTCTCAGCTGTCGTATCTGAGCGCTTCTGCAAAGAGAGTGATTATGTATGAGTGAGGTGAAAGTGTTGAATGATGATGAAAGTATTTTCTTTTTGGGGATTTTCTTTCTTTTTGGGTCACCCTGCCTCGGTGGGAGACGGCCGACTTGTTGAAAAAAGAAAATACATTTTTGCAACATTTGGGAATCTTTATTGTGGAAACATTTTGCCAACAAATGGATTCATCAGTCTGGTACAGAGATGAATTGGGGAAGATGAGGAGTGTGAGGTAATCAGTCCCTCACCCTTGAGTTGATGTGTTCAATCCATCAATCTTGAGAAAAGTACAGCACGTGCACAGAAAAGTTGTTTATATACTGTAGACAGGTGAGTACTCCTTAACTGTCATTCCTACCCATCTTTTACTGACAATTCTAACTATTCCTTAACTCATTCCTACCAATCTATCTACCATTCCCTTATCTCTGCTCCTTCTCAACCATTCTCCTGTTATCACATTCTTTTTCACAATAATTTATCCTGTTTTCCTTGCCCATTCCTAATATCTGCTAATTTCCAACCATCACTACCCATTCTCTTGTTATCCTTGCACATTCCTTTGACTGTCCTGTCCATTTTCAATTTACCCTGTCCATACCACATTTTTTTAACAGATTCCCCACCATTCTAGTTTGCTTGTTCCTAATATTCCAGTTTGTTCATTCCCAACCATTTCAGCTTTTTTTGATCATTATCAACCATTCCAGTTTTTTTGCCCCCACCTACTATATTTCAATTTTCTCCACCCATTCCTAACTATTCTAGTTTTCTCTGCCTGTAACCTACCATTCCAGTTTTACCCATTCCTAGCCATTCTTGTTTTCTCTGTCTATTTCCAACTTATTTACAAAAGCTAGACATGCTCTCAGCCATTGGCCTTGTACAAACTGGTGGCAGCGGTGGGATACCTGCTGCCGTTCTCACCCACTTCTCACATTTTGGCAGTGAGGTATGGCGACAGGCTGCCAGGAGAGGAGTGCACCATGGGCGGGGGTGTGATGGGGCATTGTGAGGAGGTGTGGGCATGCCTGAATGATGGGGGTGTGGTAAGGCGTGAGGGCGTGGTGCAGCTGTGTAGGCCGGACCTTGATGGTGTCTACATCTGCTGCAGGAAACCTTACCTCCTCGCCAGAGAATGTAAGTGTATGTAAAAAATATGTAATATTAATTGAAAATTTTAAAGGATATGTAAATAATGAAAAATGTGTAATTAAATACAATATAAATAATATGTTAAACACTACAGGGTAGAGGAGCTTGTATAGAATACTACATAATATGAATACCCTCCTTGTAACATCACATCCATGATGTATTACTTGTTATGTCATACCCATGACCTGTCACGTCATCTTCATGATGTATGGGTAGCAATTTTAGCTAAGTTATAGAGAGCACCATCATCACTGACTCACTGGTGCAGATGACCTAAATATTATCACAACTTCCCGGACGTGTCTGTCCACAACTGTCAGTGTGGTTAAGTGATAAACCCAACACATACATGATAAACCCCCAGCATCACTCTCACTATTATTCTCACCACTCTACTTCCATCTTCAATATAAATACTACCATCCTCACCACCACCAGTGTCACCATAACCCTCACCACCACCAGTGTCACCATAACCCTCACCACCACCAGTGTCACCATAACCCTCACCACCACCAGTGTCACCATAACCCTCACCACCACCAGTGCCACCATAACCCTCACCACCACCAGTGTCACCATAACCCTCACCACCACCAGTGTCACCATAACCTTCACCACCACCAGTGACACCATAACCTTCACCACCACCAGTGACACCATAACCCTCACCATCAGTGTCACCATAACCATCACCATCAGTGTCACCATAACCATTACCATCAGTGTCACCATAACCATCACCAGTGTCACCATAACCCTCACCATTAGTGTCACCATAACCTTCACAAGTCACCATCATGGATGTCTTGCTGGTGAAGGCTTCTAGATCCAGGGAATTATAGGTAGCCACACCTTCCTTGGATCTAACCAGATTACCTCCCATTCATTACACTGTATAACCCCTGCAGGTTTAGCATTGTAATTCTTTTTTTCTTCAGTTTTATTTCACTCATAACTTGAGAACATCTCTTCCAATCGGTTTCAAATTTTCAGCATTTGTGTACAAAGACTAGGACCAAATTCTTCAAAAAGTTGGCATGTCCATGTGTCATGTGACCAATGTTGTTAAACACATTCCCAAAATCCTTAGTGACACAGTTTCAAACGCTCATAAAAATTTGCAGAATGTGGAGAGTGACTCAGATGTGTAGTGCAGACTTGATTTTGTGTGTTAAATACTGGGAAATTTTTATTCCCATTAAATAATTTTCAGTTTACTTCTTCTGAAAGGCTTCAGTATTTAATAGCTGATTCATATAAGGGTGGGGATAGTACCTATTAAGTTTTGTTTGTGTGTAGGCAAATTTGGTAATGTTAAAAATTAGTAAGACAAAAAATTTGTAATTATTGGAATCTGTGCCATAACTGGAGAATGACTCATCTGATTGGCTTCAAATTTTCACTAATGGTGTGGTGTCCTGAACATAAAGCTCATGCTGCCATTGAGTGGCATAATTCCCAGAGTGTCAATTTTATTGAATAAATAGTGATATTCATTTTTTTTTTATTCTACTAAAGAATGCTTATTCTGATTGGCTTCAAAATATTGTTGATGATTCATCATCATCTTACTTCTGATTAAATGATACAAGTTATAATTGTGGTGTCCTGTCTTCAATATTTAATGTCTTATAATTTATAAAATTTACAACTGTATTTTACCCATCCCCTCAGGTAGGAGGGGCTGGGCTTATGATATACAGAGATACCTGTCTGGGATCATGGAGCCACAAAAATACATCTCGTTTATAATGTAACTCCACTGCAGTGTGTGAGGCGTGGAGTGGGTACTGGCGGCAGGAGGAAGACCAGAGCTGTGTTGTCACTAAGCCACTCATCGTAGGAGGCACCCAAGCTAATATTGGAGAGTTCCCACATTCGGTAAAAACTGTCAGTTTCTATGCATTTCATTTGGGAAAAAATATCACATTATGTATCTAGCATGCTGTCTCTTTTCTGCTTTTTCCTGGAACAAGTGTAGAAGTCTTTAGTTGGAGACTGGACAAGTATCTTCACCAGGTGCCAGATCAACCAGGCTGTGTTGGATATATGGGTCAGTAGGCCACCAGCAGCAACAGCCTGGTTGACCAGGCAAGCATCAAACAAGCCTGGTCCAAGTCTCTGGGAGTAGAAAAAATGTCAAAACTCATCAAAGGTATACAGGTGTATGCACACAGTTAATGTGGATGAAAGGATGTTGGATGTCCTAGCAGTCAGTGATATAAAATTACGTAACGTGGGGAAATTGGAAAAGAAAAAACTTTAAAAAAAAATTTTAAATTAAATTAATGAATGACTATTGGATAAATTTGAGAAGCCTTAAATAAATAATACACATAGCATGATCGAATAAAGATAGTTGATTCACATAGTATCAGGAATTAAGTACTTCTGTGGATGATTATTTCACTACTACATCCTCACCGAGCACATTCATTTCTTCCTTCTACTCGTAAGTTGATTGAATCAACATTTTATATCAATGAGCAGATTAGTGATCTATTTTTTAAAAATAAAATAATTGTATTTCAGCATGAACACGCTTTCGTTTAGTCATGCAGGAAGCTAAGTTAACAAAACTATCAATGTATATGTGGGGCCCACAAAATATTAATGATCAAAATTACACCTCCCGAGCAAAACCGCCTCTTTTTTACTCGTAAGGTTTACTTATAAAGAGAATGCAATGATCTATTTTTTAAAATAATATAATTTTTAAATTTCGCATTGAAGAATGTTTATGTTTGAGTTAAAAGGAAGTCTATAGTTATGCAGAACATTTCATATGTATGAATAGTAATGGGCCACACAAAAATATTAATGATCAAAATTAAAAACTTACAGAAACCTACCAGTACCTCATATTTTTTTATTCCAAGTTTAATAAAGACAGAACAGCAGGTATAATTAAAATTAATCTAATTGTATACGTAAAATTAATTTATTACAATTTCCTAATTTAATCCTTAAATGAATGTCAAAAAAAAAAATTAAATGGTTTGCAGTTGAAAGTGAACATAGATAAGAGTAAGGTGATGAGGGTATCAAATGATTTAAATAAAGAAAAATTGGATATCACATTGGAGAGAGGGATTATGAAAGAAGTAAATGTTTTCAGATATTTGGGAGTTGACGTGTCAGTGGATGGGTTTATGAAGGATGAGGTTAACCATAGAATTGATGAAGGAAAAAAGGTGAGTGGTGCGTTGAGGTATCTGTGGAGACAAAAAAACGTTATCCATGGAGGCAAAGAAGGGAATGTACGAAAGTATAGTGGTACCAACACTCTTATATGGGTGTGAAGCATGGGTTGCAAATGCTGCAGCGAGGAGGAGGCTGGAGGCAGTGGAGATGTCCTGTCTAAGGGCAATGTGTGGTGTAAATATTATGCAGAAAATTCGGAATGTGGAAATTAGGAGAAGGTGTGGAGTTACTAAAAGTATTTGTCAGAGGGCTGAAGAGGGGTTGTTGAGGTGGTTTGGTCATTTAGAGAGAATGGATCAAAGTAGAATGACTTGGAGAGCATATAAATAATCTGTAGGGGAAAGAAGGCGGGGTAGGGGTTGTCCTAGAAAAGGTTGGAGGGAAGGGGTAAAGGAGGTTTTGTGGGCGAGGGGCTTGGACTTCCAGCAAGAGTGTGTGAGCGTGTTAGATAGGAGTGAGTGGAGACGAATTGTTTTTGGGACCTGACGAACTGTTGGAGTATGAGCAGGGTAACATTTTGTGAAGGGATTCAGGGAAACCAGTTAATTTAGTTGGACTTGAGTCCTGGAAATGGGAAGTACAATGCCTGCACTTTTAAAGGAGGGGTCTGGGATAGTGACAGCTGGGAGGGACTATTCTCAGCTGTCGTATCTGAGCGCCTGTGCAAAGACAGTGATTATGTATGAGTGTAGTGAAAGTGTTGAATGATGATGAAAGTATTTTCTTTTTGGGTCACCCTGCCTCGGTGGGAGACGGTCGACTTGTTGAAAAAAAAAAAAAAACTTTAATCCAGGAGTGCATAATTATTTCAGATGCGAACACTCAACGTTCAGATCACGCTGACATTCAGTCTATGGTCAACACACCACCTCGCCTCACAGAGCAATACCTCGAGGCCAAGCAAGGGCAGAACTAGAGCTTCTTATAATTTTTAAATTAAGACTTTTTGGCACCATTAACCATATAATAATAATAATAATATCTTTATTTACTACAAGTACATGTACATGGTATACAGGCCTAGCTGACATCAATGACATACTACTATATAGAAAGTCCCTTGTTATGCTGAGCATTTCGGGCATATTAGGTCAGTGTCCCAGGATGCGACTCACACCAGTCGACTAACACCCAGGTACCCATTTTACTGATGGGGAACATAGACAACAGGTGTAAAGAAACACGCCCAATGTTTCTGCCCTGGCTGGGAATCAAACCCAGGCCCTCGCCGTGTGAAGCGAGAGCTTTAGCCACCAGACCACCAGAGCCCATTATATTTATATATACAGTCTCTCCTCACTTAATGACGTACTCGTTTAACGACGACTCGGAGTTACGACGGGCTCTCCCACGAGTTAAAAAAAAAAAAATTGTATGCCATATGAGAACTTGGGTCACGCATCTAGTACGTACTAGTACGCCTAAATTCTAGCACCCTCAAATCAAGCAGAAACAGGCTGTTAGGCCTAGATGTGATAGAATGGGTCTGTGCGGTCAGTGTGCGCAGTGTAAAAAAGTTCCTGCACCACACAGTGCATAACGAGGAAAAAAATGACCGTGTTTTTGGTTTAAAACAGCGACTTTGCAGTCTATTTTCGTATGGTATTTATTGATGTATTCTCGTTTTCTTGGTCTCATTTGATAGAATGGAAGATATATTACAGAAATAGAGATGATTTTGATTGGTTTGACAATGACAAGTACCTTGAAATTGAGTTCAAATTAGCGAAAATGTTCGATTTTTGATGATGTTCAAGAGTAAACAAATCACACCATGCGTCCAATACACATCAACTGGCGAGTTTAATATTCATGCACAAGTGCTCTGATATTGTTTATACCATTTTTGCAATGATGCAGTTGTACACATAACAGTAAATCTTCTATTTTTTTGTGAGAATAAAAATTCAAAATGATAAGCAAAAGTAATGTAAGAGGGGCCTGGAAACGTGACTAATGAACAGAGATGATGTTATTTTAGTGCCAGGAATGTCTGCCTTGTTTATTCTGGACCCTATTTTGAAATTGGCATCGTTTGAAATTTGTGTGAAATTGGACAAATTGCCATTTTCTGACCACTATTTTGGGTAGTTGTAATTGGTAAATAGGCGGTTTCTTGTACTCAATCGATAGAAGAAATGGAGTTCTAGCGAAATAGCTCTAATTTTAGTAGACTAAAACATTGGAATTTGCCGAAAATAGGGCTCAAAGTGGGCGAAATCGCCGATGCGTAAATGTCATCCATACCGATAACTTCGCGAAAGCATAATTCCGTTAGTTTTCGATCAAATTTCATAATTTTTGTGGCGTTATGATCGGAAAAAGATTCTCTATCATTTCATAAGAATTTTTTTTTTTTTTTAAATTCTTGGACCCTGAGAACGAGTTTCGGAGAGACCCCTTGGACCCTGAAAGTGTTAAAGCACTCCAGAGCGATTGTTATTATTACAATACATAAACCTTTATCTTCATTAATTATTATTATCATCATCATCAACATATACCTTGTTCACTGAGTTTAATCATTTCTTAATTAAGCTGCTACGAGAGACACAGAATATAAACACACAGACGAACACACCAGCTGATCCCTTTACTGTGAACTTCTTTTGTACTTCCATTTTCCTCTTGTTGCTTTTCCTCTTCCAAGTGCTGTTGCACTTATAACTATCTTGTACTATAGAGTGCACAATAGACATGCAGCAACACTTGGAAGAGGAAAAACAAGAGAAAAATGGATCAGAACAAACCAGATGATCAGGGATCAGCTGGTGTGTTCGTCTGTGTGTTTACATCCTGTCTTTCTCGTGGCAGATTAAGAACGAAATTATTATACATGTACTCAGTGAACAAGGTACAGTCATCCCTTGGTTTTCGATTGTCCCAGTTTTCGCGGATTTTGGTTTTCGCTGACTTTTTTTGGGGAAAATTTGTCTCAGTTTTCGCCGATTGTTTTAGTTTTGCCGACCGTATGGGACCTGTCCACCAGTGCCGCGCACATACAAAGGCCGTAGGCCCGCCACCCACGCACCTCCCACGCACATTGTCACGCAGTCTAGAATTGTTTATGCTTGAGTGAACATCACCCCAGGAGTTCATACAAAACATTTACGTATTAACAATTCATTCTTTTTGGCCCTTGATTATTGTGTGTGACTACTAAATAAGTTACCATGGGCCCAAAGAAAGCTCCTAGTGCCAGTTCTTTGGTAAAGAAAGTGAGGAACACTGTAGAAATGAAGAAAGAAATAATAGAAAAATATGATAGTGGTGTACGTATTGCCGAGTCGCCAGGATATACAAGAAAACCCATCAACCATCAGTTCCGTTGTGGCAAAGAGAAAGAAATCACGGAAGCTAATGTTGCGAAAGGGTGAATACGATAGCAGAAACAGAGATCACAAACAATGGAAAATATGAAGAAATTGTTATTGGTGTGGATAAACCAAAAACTGCTAGCGGGTGATAGTGTTGTGCAATCCATCATATGTGAAAAAGCAAGGCAGTTGCATGCCGATTTTGTAAAGAAAATGCCTGGAACCAGTGTTGATGTTGATGAATTTAAGGCCAGCAAAGGCTGGTTGAAAACTTCAAGAAGCGAAGTGGCATACACAGTGTTGTAAGGCATGGTGAGGGTGCCAGTTCAGATAAAGATGGGGCTGAAAAATTTGTGCGTGAGTTTAAAGAATATGTAGAGGCAGAAGAATTTAAACCCCAACAAGTGTTTAATTGTGACGAAACAGGCCTCTTTGGAAGAAAATGCCAAGGAGGACCTACATCACGCAGGAGGAAAAGGCAATGTGGACACAAGCCTATGAAAGACAGGCTAACTCTTATGTTATGTGGGAACGCTAGTGGGGATTTAAAAGTGAAGCCTTTACTCATGTATCACTCTGAAAATCCCAGAGTGTTCAGGAACTACAGTGTTGACAATAGTAAATTGTGTGTGTTTTGGAAGTCTAATGCTAAGGCATGGGTCACTAGGGAAATTTTCCTGGAATGGTTTAATCAAGTGTTTGGCCCCAGTGTGAAGAAATATCTATTGGACACTAAATTGCCACTTAAGTGCCTCCTGGTAATGGACAATGCTCCTGGTCATCCTCAAGACTTGGAAGACCAAATGTTAAGGAATTCAAATTTGTAAAAGTGAAGTTCTTGCCTCCCTAACACCACTCCTCTCTTTCCAGCCCATGGACCAGCAGGTCATTGCAAACTTCAAAAAACTGTACACCAAAGCAATGTTTCAAAGGTGCTTTGATGTAACCTCAGACACTAGATTGACCTAAAGAGTTCTGGAAGGCTCACTTCGATATCTTCCATTGCATAGGCCTTATAGATAAAGCTTGGCAGGGGACCTCCAGGACGATGAACTCTGCTTGGAAAGTTGTGGCCAGATTGTGTCCCAGGAGAGGGGATTTTGAAGGGTTTGAAGCTAACCCTGAGGAGCCTATGGAAGTTGTGGAAAGTTTTTGGGAATTGGGGACTTCCATGGGGTTGGATGTGAATGGAGAGTATGGGGAAGAGTTGGGTGGAGGACCACAATGGATCTAACGACTGAAGAGGCTGCAAGAGCTTGAGCTGCAACAACAATAAACAGATCTGAGGAAATTGCTTCAGTGGAGGAAGAAAGAGGGTGCCTTCTTCAGAGATTAAGGAGATTTGTGCAATGGGAGTAGGGTGCATTCATTTGTGGAGGAACATCACCCTGACAAAGATGTTGCAATCCGTGCTGGCTACTTTTACAATGACAATTCCATGTCCCATTTTAGGGACATTTTAAAAAAGCTGCCAGATACAGACCCTTTTTGGACAGATATTTAGTGCCACAGGTGTGCAGTGACTCACAAGCTGGTCCTAGTGGGATTAAAAGACAAAAAGGGAAGTGACCCCAGATGAGGACTTGGTACCTAGAGTCCTTATGGAGGGATTCCCTTCAAAAATTAGGGTCTCTTCCCTCCCCTTTTTCCCTCTCTCCCATCCAGCAACATCAGTCTTCAATAAAGGTAAGTGCCACATTCAGTTCATTCATTTGTGCATGTAAATCTATCTTTAAGGCCCCCCAATTTTTTTCTCCAAACTTATGGGTTTCTGGAATGGATTAATTGAATTTCCATTATTTTTATGGGAAAATAGTTTTGGTTTTAGCGATTTTGGTTTTTACCGATCCATCTGGAACGTTAAAATCGAAAACCAAGGGATGACTGTATATCGATGGTGATAATAATAATAATAATAAAATACATATATAATTAATAATCACTCTGGGACACTGTAAATGTCATCGTACAGTGGACCCCCGGTTCGTAAAACTTCACTCCTGAAGTCTGCTCAAGTGCCATTACCAACGAATTTACCCCCTTAAGAAAAAATGTCACGTAGGTTAGTCTATTTCAGACCCCCAAAATACTTTTCCACAAAGCACTTACAATATTATACTTACATAAATGTATGATTTCCGGGGTTTGAAACTCGGGGTCCACTGTATTTCGTATAACAAGCCTGTACAAAATACGTATGACACAGGCAGCGCGTCTCGGCGCAATATCTCAGTCGCCTTCTTACAGCCACTCAGTACACTAGCTTTCACTGTCTCCAAATTTGTACTTTATTGTACATCCCATAGTACAAGATGTCGGCAAAGGAAGATCTTGACTTCACCTGAAGGAAGTGCTAAGAAACAAAGGAAGGCTCTTGATTTTGAGGTGAAAATGAAGATTATAAACGAGTATGAAGCTGGTAAGAAAGTACAAGTACCATGACATTTGTACGTGTAAGCTAACGGCACTATAAAATATTGTATAATTATACTATTACTATCAATACAGGTTATCTACTTATATTTATTCCAGAATAATATTAGGTATAACATAAATAATGTAGAAGCATGATAAAGACTCCCAAATTAATAAAAACTGACATTATATAGAGAAGTATTGAAGGATGGAGGCGGAGAGGGATAAAAAAAAAAAAAATGACCGCGACTATTATAGAAACGGTACCGCCTGAAGGGTAACTATAGAAGAACCTCGCACCTATGCAAAGACTGAAAAAAAGTGCGATTTTCTTGATTTTTTTTTTTCAAGTAATCCATGTAAGCGTTTCCTGGAATAACTTGCAAGTAAGTCATTGACCTATTTCATGTTGTATTACCGTTAATAATAAACAGATTGAAAGGAACTTCCCAACAAACATAAAACTGAATGTTTTAATTTTGGGTGGTGACACTTTGAAGTGTCAGTAATGGGTGATTCCTCGATTAGCGACGAAATCGTTACAACGGGGTCTTAGGCCCCTATCTCCGCGTTAATGAGGAGAGACTGTATACGACAAAATATGTCATGTTATTTTATATGTTAAAAGAAAATTACATAAAGATAATGGGAAATTTACAGTATGTATACTGTCCATAAACTTAACAATGCAGTCTCTCTCTCTCTCTGTCTCTCAGCTTCTCTCAGTTCTCTCTCTCTCTCTATATATATATATATATATATATATATATACAGTGGACCCTGACGACGAGCACCCGGAAATCGTACAATTATGTAAGTATAATATTGTAAGTTCTTTTGTAAGTGTATTTTGGGGTCTGAAATGGACTAACTCACTTGACATTATTTCTTAAGGAGTAAATTGCTCGTAATGGCACTCGAGCAGGCTTGGAATGAATTTTGTTTGTTACTCGGGGTCCACTGTACAGTATTCCTCTGTTTTCGTGCATCTCCAAACTCAACATTTATGTAAGTGTATTTTCGAAGTGCTGTTGCAAGTGTATTTTGGGGGTCTGAATTAGACTAACCTACGTGACATTATTTCTTAAGGAAGTAAATTGTTTGGTAATGGCACTTGAGCAGCATTCTGGAACGAACCGAAAACCGAGGGACCACTGTATATAGTACATACTATATATATACAGTCAACCCTCCATTTCGGATCCTGTTTTTGTGGCCCCGCCCTGCAGTTTTTTGAGGAAAATTTTTCCTCCCCTTTTTTTGGGTTGGATGGGAACCCCCCCACGGGGCCCCCAAAACATACAAAAACCCCCCTTTGGGCCCCCACCCCCCACATTGTTACCAGTGAGCATTGTTTATGCTTGAGGGGGAAAATCATCCCCATGAGTTCATACAAAAATTTTTTTACAACCCTTGTTTGGCCCTTGATTGGGGGACTACCAAATGCTACCATGGGCCCAAAGAAACTCCCAGTGCCCCTCCTTTTGGGAAAAAAAGTGAGAAACACTATGGAATTTAAGAGGGTTTTCAAAGGGAGCATGTATGAGGGGGTAAAAAGCATGAGGGGGGTAGCACTCGGGAGGAAAATGACAAGGAGGATAGGGGGGAAAAGATGCAGGGGGGGTGAAGAGGGGTTATGGATAGGGGGTGACTTTTAAGGGGGGAAAGATAATTAAATTATGATTTAACCCTGTTTAGGGGGTAAAGAGTATTTAATTTTCATGTATGCAGGGGGTGAGCAGTATGAGGATGTAGAACCCGGGGGGTAGCACGGGGGTTTATGAAAGGGCAGCATTTAGGGGGGGTTTTTAATTCAGGGGGGTTTGAAGAGCAGGGGGTGTAGCATACATGAGGGGGGAGAAGCTTCGGGATGAAAACAGATTTTAGGGGTTAGCAGCATGCAGGGGGTGTAGCATTACAGGGGGGTTAACACTTACGGAGGGGGGAAGCACTGAAAAGGGGGTGTAGCATTTATCAGGGAGGGAGATTTTGCAGGAATTTGAGCCCTTAATTTAATTTTCATCGGGTACCCTGCATGCAGGGGGGGGGAGATGGGATGCAGGGGTGTTTTCCATGCAGGAGTGAGCATGCATGGGGAGTGGCTTGGGTGCAGGGGGGTGAGCATGCATGCAGGGAGTGGGCATGCATGCAGGAGTGTAGCATGTATGCAGGGGGTGTAGCATTTTGCACGGAGTGTGGGGATGGGGGGGGCAGGGGGGAGTAGCATGTATGCAGGGAGGTAGATGTATGCACGGAGGGGTGCAT
>WNWK01011325.1:0-25000 GCA_009830355.1 Cherax destructor
CCTGGTGCAGGTGTTTCCAGAGCAGGGTTCACGTCTGACGGTTTCGTGTGCAGTGTTCACTGTCTGACAGGTTCATCAGGTTCCTGGTTGACATTTCAGATGTGAGGTTCACTGGTTGACAGGGGTTCAGATGGGTTACAGTCGCTTCGAATGTGAGTGTTCACTGGTCGCAGTTTAGATGTGCAGGGTTCATGTCTGAAGTGTTCGAATGTCAGGTTCACGGTCGACAGGTGTTCTGATGTGCGTTTCACTGGTCTGACAGGGTGTTCCTGAGATGTGCCGGTGTTCCACTGGTCTGACAGGGTGTTCTGAGATGTGCCAGGTGTTCCACTGGTCTGACAGGGTGTTCCTGAGATGTGCCAGGTGTTCCACTGGTCTGACAGGGTGTTCCTGAGATGTGCCAGGTGTTCCACTGGTCTGACAGGGTGTTCCTGAGATGTGCCAGGTGTTCCACTGGTCTGACAGGGTGTTCCTGAGATGTGCCAGGTGTTACACTGGTCTGACAGGGTGTTCCTGAGATGTGCGAGGTGTTACACTGGTCTGACAGGGTGTTCCTGAGATGTGCCAGGTGTTACACTGGTCTGACAGGGTGTTCCTGAGATGTGCCAGGTGTTACACTGGTCTGACAGGGTGTTCCTGAGATGTGCCAGGTGTTCCACTGGTCTGACAGGGTGTTCCTGAGATGTGCCAGGTGTTCCACTGGTCTGACAGGGTGTTCCTGAGATGTGCCAGGTGTTACACTGGTCTGACAGGGTGTTCCTGAGATGTGCCGAGGTGTTACACTGGTTTGACAGGGTGTTCCTGAGATGTGCCAGGTGTTCACTGGTCTGACAGGGTGTTCCTGAGATGTGCGAGGTGTTACACTGGTCTGACAGGGTGTTCCTGAGATGTGCCAGGTGTTACACTGGTCTGACAGGGTGTTCCTGAGATGTGCCAGGTGTTACACTGGTCTGACAGGGTGTTCCTGAGATGTGCCAGGTGTTACACTGGTCTGACAGGGTGTTCCTGAGATGTGCCAGGTGTTACACTGGTCTGACAGGTGTTCCTGAGATGTGCCAGGTGTTCCACTGGTCTGACAGGGTGTTCCTGAGATGTGCCAGGTGTTCCACTGGTCTGACAGGGTGTTCCTGAGATGTGCCAGGTGTTACACTGGTCTGACAGGGTGTTCCTGAGATGTGCCAGGTGTTCCACTGGTCTGACAGGGTGTTCCTGAGATGTGCGAGGTGTTACACTGGTCTGACAGGGTGTTCCTGAAGCAGGTCACTGTCTAAGGTGTCCTGAGATGGCAGTGTTACACTGGTCTGACAGTGGGTTCTGAATGCCATAATCTGACAAGAGGAAGTGCAGATTTAACTGTTGACATTCTGAATTGGCACGTCTAACAATCGTGAACAGGGGTTCTGAAATACAGGTATAGCACTGGCTGCAGAGTGTTCCAGATAATTGTGCAAGAGAATTACAAGTCTTGTGCGCACGAAGATGGAGCACATTGTGCCATTATTGAAAAAAAAAAAAGGTGACAGGTTAGGCCTTTTAAACTCTAAGTTGACTTCACTGACAAATGTAATACACAGCTAAACAAATCACTGAACAAGTGAGGGTTTGAACCTTTGGCGAGGTGGTTAACGCACTGACCTTGAGTTCTCACTTGCAATGGGTTCAACCCACTGGTTCTGTGATATAATTTGAAGAGGAAAACAATCTTCTTGGAAGACATCACCAGTGTTTCTTAATTACATCAGTGACATCATAAAGAACACAAAACTACTTGAAAATGTTTGCAGAAGATTTAAAAGTCTTGTGTAAAATAAATTATACATATTATTGTAGTAAATCTCTAGTGGATGACTTTGATAAACTGAGTGCATGAAGTGAACTGATGTCTGATGGATTATAATGTATATAAATGTAATGGAAATGGGAGAAAGTGAAATTAGACCAGACATGTGTGACAAAATACCGAAAGTATCAGAGAGAGAGAGAGAGAGAGAGAGAGGGAGAGAGAGAGAGAGAGAGAGAGAGAGAGAGAGAGAGAGAGAGAGAGAGAGAGAGAAAAGAGAGAGAGAGAGAGAGAGAGAGAGAGAGAGAGACAGTAGTTATTATTAATTTAAATAAATTACTAAAAAGAAATATAAGCAAGACTGTGATAAACTCAAATGTTACAATGGTAAGCTAAAATGAATGACGAAATGATAAAATATGTTTACATAGAGTGTGTTAGAGCAATTCTGGACTATGCAGCAGCTGACTCATGTCCACAGTTATATAGATAGAATAAAACAGAGCTACAACCTGATTACCAGCTCTTACAAAAAATCTGAGTTATTATGAAAGGTTTCAAGCACTGAGGATGCCCAGGCTGGCTGACAGCAGGAAGATGCCCATGCTGGCTGACAGCAGGAAGATGCCCTGGCTGGCTGACAGCAGGAAGATGCCCATGCTGGCTGACAGCAGGAAGATGCCCTGGCTGGCTGACAGCAGGAAGATGCCCATGCTGGCTGACAGCAGGAAGGTGCTCAGGCTGGCTGACAGCAGGAAGATGTCCAGGCTGGCTGACAGCAGGAAGATGCCCTGGCTGGCTGACAGCAGGAAGATGCCCAGGCTGGCTGACAGCAGGAAAAGTGATGACAAGATGACGTCAAACAAACCAATAAAGTTAAATAAAAGAATAAATAAAGATTTATTAACATCTACAACAGAAATAACAGACTATGGTTCGATTTTTTTGCTTACTGCAAAAAAAAAAAAAAAAAAAGAAACAAAAAAACAGGAAAAAACACCGTTTTCTGAATATGTGAAAAGGCAACTGTATATTCATAACACTTTTAGACATACTGGCCAGTGAGTCTCCTCAAAATAAAGAACTATTTCTATCTGGTCTATCTGAGCTGGCAGGGAAAAAACCTGCATGAAAACCAGAATCAAACTGATTCCGATCGCAGTCAAAATGACTCTGAAATCGAGAATAAAAACTTCAAAGGAGGGAGAAACAGATGGTGAGGATATTAAAGAGAGAGTGAGGAAATAGAGGAAGAGTACTGTCCTCACAGCCTCAACACTGGTGCTAATCTAGAATCAACTCAATCAGTTGTGTGTACCGACAAAGAAAATAGTTGCTTATACAAACGCTGTTGGTCACAGTCAAAAGAACATCCCTTTGGTCAGACTCACCAGAACATCCACGTGTGTGTGCACAGTGCACGAACTCACTGGTACAACAAACAGAAGACGTCAATTCGACCATTTAAAGAAATGCCACAATCTCCTAAGTAATGGCAAACGTCGATCCAAGACCTGAAAATACTGCCATCCCAAACTGAGTCATAGTTCAACCAGAAATAATGTTATAAGAATATAAGAAAGAAGGAACATTGCAGCAGGCCTACTGGCCCAGGCGAGGCAGGTCCAATTCTCCCACTGACTTAAGCCAATACCTTGACCTAGTCAGATCAGTCACATTCACTTAAGGGAGGAGCACGGAATCTTATCTAGTAGCACAAGCTAGTCAGGTCCAACTCACACCCACCCACACCCACTTATGTATTTATCTAACCTATTTTTAAAACTACACAACGTTTTAGCTTCTATGACGGTACTCAGGAGTTTGTTCCACTCATCCACAACTCTATTACCAAACCAGTGCTTTCATATATCCTTCCTGAATCTGAATTTTTCCAATTTAAAACCATTGCTGCGAGTCTTGTCAATGCTAGATATTTTTAGCACGCTATTTACATCCCCTTTATTAATTCCTGTTTTCCATTTATACACCTCAATCATATCCCCCCTAATTCTACGCCTTTCTAGAGAATGCAAATTCAGAGCCCTCAGTCTGTCCTCATAGGGAAGATTTCTGATACATGGGATCAACTTTGTCATCCTCCTCTGTACGTTTTCCAGTGCATTTATATCCATTTTGTAATACGGTGACCAAAACTGTGCAGCATAATCTAAATGATTCCTAACCAAATATATACAGAGTTGAAGAACAACCTGAGGACTTCTATTATTTATACTTCTTGATATGAAGCCAAGGATTCTGTTAGCTTTATTGCGAACACTTATGCACTGTTGTCTTGGTTTCAGATTACTACTAACCAGAACTCCTAAATCCTTCTCGCAATCACAAGTATTAAGATCTACATTATTCAGTTTATATGTGGCATGGTTATTGTCCTGCCCAACATTTAGAACTTTTCATTTGTCTACATTAAACTGCATCTGCCACTTCTCCAACCACTGCATCAGTCTATTCAAATCTTCCTGGAGTGCTCTAATGTCCTCATTTGAATGAATTGGACGGCCAATATTGGTGTCATCAGCAAATTTGCTTATGTCGCTATTTATTCCCTCATCTATGTCGGTTATGTAAATTGTGAACAACAAGGGGCCCAATACTGTGGAACACCGCTTGAGACGTGTCACCATTCTGATTTCTCCCCATTTATGCAAACTCTCTGCTGCCTATTTGTCAACCATGCCTCTACCCAGGTAAAAAATTCTCCTCCTATTCCGTGTGCCTTAAGTTTTCTCAACAAAATCTGATGTGGAACTCTATCGAAAGCCTTACTGAAGTCCATATACACAATATCATATTCAATACCATGATCTACCTCCTCAAATACCTTAGTGAAGAAAGTTAGTAAATTCGTAAGACAGGAACGCCTCTTTATAAAACCGTGTTGAGATTCATTAATCAATTTATGCCTTTCAAGATGGCTACGAATTGCCTCGGCAATTATTGATTCCATAAATTTACCAAATATGGAGGTAAGGCTTATTGGTCTATAGTTCGAAGCTAAGGACCTGTCACCTGCCTTGTAAATAGGTATTACATTTGCCATTTTCCACTAGTCTGGCACTATGCCAGTTTGTAGTGATATATTGAAAAGATTAGCCAAAGGTATGCTAAGTTCCCCTTTACATTCCTTTAAAACTCTTGCAAACAGTTCATCAGGGCCTGGGGATTTGTTAGGTTTTAATTTCTCTATTTGTCTGAGAACCATGTCACTAGTTACCCTAATCGTGCATAGTTTATTATCGTCCTGTTCAACATAATTTATTATTTCTGGAATTTCGCTAGTATCTTCCTGAGTAAAAACTGAGTGGAAGTAAGCATTGAAAAGTTCACACATTTCCTTATCCCTGTCAGTGATCTGACCTGAGTTACTTTTAAGTGGGCCTATCTTGCCCCTAATCTTACTTCTGTATACCTGAAAGAACCCTTTTGGGTTAGTCTTCGAATCCCTTGCCACTTTATCCTCATAATACCTTTTTGCTTTTCTTATTTCTTTCTTTATTTCTCTCTTTAATTGAATATATTGATTTCTTAACTGCCCATCCCCTTTTTTGATACACCTATATATGCCTCTCTTTTTGATCAATGATATGTTTTAATCTATTGTTTATCCATTTGGGATCATTTTTGTTAGATCTAATTTCCCATCTCGGAACAAAAGTTGTCTGGGCAGCTAGCACTATGCTCTGAAATACATTATATTGGCAACCAGCCCTACCTACCTGACCCATAGTAAGGTCATCCCAATTAAGCCCACCCAGGTAATTTCTGGAACAGAGACTTGATTGCAGTTATCTGGGTAATTCTGTAATATATTGAAACTAAGTGATTTGAGATCGCTTTCCCCAAGCTCATCATTAACCTCAAGATTATTAACTAGTGATTCTTTGTTGGCAAGAACCAAGTCAAGCAGGTTGTTTCCTCTAGTTGGTTCTGTCACAAACTGTTTTAAAAACAATCCTGAACCGTATCAAGAAAGTCACTAGACTCCAGATTTCCTATCACATTGTTCCAATCAATTTGTCTAAAGTTAAAATCTCCCATTAACACAACATTTTCATATCTTGACGCCTTGTGAATTTCGTCCCATAGCAGCCTACCGCACTCCCTATCCAGGTTTGGGGGCCTATAAATCACACCCAAAATTAATTTTTCACGACCATCGAGAAACTGTAGCCAAACAGATTCTGTGTCCGATGTTTCTAATCTTATATCTTGTTTAACACAACAATTTAAATGATCTATGACATACATCGCCACTCCACCACCCTTCCTGTTGACCCTATCAGTGTGGAATAGTTTATAACCCTGTATGTTGCATTCAGAAGGCATTTCTCTATCTTTCAAGTTGAACCAGGTCTCTGTTATAGCAATAATATCTATATTACCTGCACTTGCAAGTAATCTTAGCTCATCTATCTTATTTCTTAGACTCCTACTATTTGTATAGTAAACATTAAGGGAGCTAGTCACTCGTTGCCCTCTACTATTTCTCTTTGTTTGTTGATCAATTGCTTTGCCTTTACTAGCAACTTTATTTTGAATATTGTCTTTTAAACATATCCCTGAGGTATCCTGGTAATATCTGCTGTTTCCAGGCCTAATACTACAGCCTGATTGTTTCCCACAAACACCCATACCTCTATAATCTATCAGTTTAAATTCCTAGACAAGTCATCAATGACCCCCTCAATCGAATTGGCTAATGCAACCACTCCAGCCCCAGAGAGATGAACCCCATCCCTTGCATATATATCATGCTTTGCCATAGAATTTGTCCAGTTATCAATGAATGGGATTGCAAGTTCCTTGCAGTACCTGTCTAGCCAGCAATTTATACCAATTGCCCTAGACATCCATTCATTGCCCACTCCCTTTCTAGGCAAGATGCTACATATGACTGGGATCCCTCCCTTAGACCTGACTACTTCTGTGGCTGACCTGTACTTATCCAGTAGCTCCTGTCTCCTGCCCTTCCCGATGTAATTTCAACAAGCACTAAGACAGATAATGGGCTTGTTCCCATTACCTGACACAATATTATCCAACCTACTGACTATGTCACCAACACCAGCTCCTGGGAGGCACACCCTCTGTCTGACCTTCCTGTCTCTGTTACAAAAAGAACGGTCCATATATCTTACCTGAGAGTCTCCCACAATCAGAATATTCTTACCTTGATTAGCAGGGGAGTCAGTGGTACCTTTAACCTCACTAACCACTGGAGTACACTCGTCCTGGAGAACGGAGAATCGATTTCCTACCTTCACATCTTCTCTATTAACCTTCCATATCTTCCTTCTTCCTGAATTATAAACCACTTGCCACTTAAAACATACGGATATGTAAGTGAGCACAAATAGGAAGTTCGTCCGTCTCGCACTCAGCAGGCGGAAGAATAATATAACAATGGTTATAATTATAATCTTAATTTTTAAAGGGGTGGAAGGGTAAGCCAGTGGAAGGCCTCGGTCAGATGACCAAAAGCTCCAGCTGCAGGTCATCACATGAATAAGACCTACTTATCCTGTTTCCTAACGAATCCTACCTAAACGAACCTAAGCCTCCACCACGTCTTGCGCTGAAGGGCCCACATGGGTTTAGCGCTTAACATGAATTATTATTATTATTATTATTATTATTATTATTATTATTATTATTATTATTATTATTTATTATTATTATTATTATTATTATTATTGTTGTTGTTGTTGTTCTTATTGTTCTTATTATTCTTGCAAACATACAAGGTCTTAAAATGAGTAACATCAAAATGGCCTTATTGAATTCAATGCAGTGTTTAGAGCACTCACAGAGACCCATGTTATAGACTATTTTGACTCTGAAGTATGGACTTCTGCGTGCAATCTGCTCAGACGCAAAGAAGGCAGACAACAACACCAACAGCAAAGAAGGCAGACAACAACACCAACAGCAAAGAAGGCAGACAACAACACCAACAGCAAAGAAGGCAGACAACAACAGCAACAGCAAAGAAGGCAGACAACAACAGCAACAGCAAAGAAGGCAGACAACAACAGCAACAGCAAAGAAGGCAGACAACAACACCAACAGCAAAGAAGGCAGACAACAACAGCAACAGCAAAGAAGGCAGACAACAACACCAACAGCAAAGAAAGCAGACAACAACACCAACAGCAAAGAAGGCAGACAACAACAGCAACAACAAAGAAGGCAGACAACAACACCAACAGCAAAGAAGGCAGACAACAACACCAACATCAAAGAAGGCAGACAACAACAGCAAAGAAGGCAGACAACAACACCCACAGCAAAGAAGGCAGACAACAACAGCAAAGAAGGCAGACAACAACACCAACAGCAAAGAAGGCAGACAATAACAGCAAAGAAGGCAGACAACAACAGCAAAGAAGGCAGACACCAACACCAACAGCAAAGGAGGCAGACAACAACAGCAAAGAAGGCAGACAACAACAGCAAAGAAGGCAGACAACAACACCAACAGCAAAGAAGGCAGACAACAACACCAACAGCAAAGAAGGCAGACAACAACAGCAAAGAAGGCAGACAACAACAGCAACAGCAAAGAAGGCAGACAACAGCAGCAACAGCAAAAAAGGCATACAACAACAGCAACAGCAAAGAAGGCAGACAATAACAGCAATGAAAGGTAGACAGCAACACCAACAGCAAGGGAAAAGTAGACATCAACAGCAAGAAAAGGTAGACAAGAACAACAACAGCAGCAAAGGGAAAGGTAGACAACAACATCAACAGTAAGGAAAGGTAAACTACAACAAGGAAAGGTAGACAACATCTGCAAGGAAAGATAGACAACAACAACAATAGCAAGGAAATGTAGACAACAACGGCAATAGCAAGGAAAGATAGACATCAACAGCAGGGGAGGCAGACAACAACAGCAACAGCAAGGAAAGATAGACATCAACAGCAGGGGAGGCAGACAACAACAGCAACAGCAAGGAAAGATAGACATCAACAGCAGGGGAGGCAGACAACAACAGCAAGGAAAGATAGACATCAACAGCAGGGGAGGCAGACAACAACAGCAAGGAAAGATAGACATCAACAGCAGGGGAGGCAGACAACAACAACAACAGCAAGGAAAGATAGACATCAACAGCAGGGGAGGCAGACAACAACAGCAACAGCAAGGAAAGATAGACAGCAAGAGCAAGGCAAGGCAGACAACAACAGCAACAACAAGGAAATATAGACATCAACAGCAGGGAGGCAGACAACAACAACAACAGCAAGGAAAGATAGACATCAACAGCAGGGAGGCAGACAACAACAACAACAGCAAGGAAAGATAGACATCAACAGCAGGGCAAGGCAGACAACAACAACAACAACTTCTAGATGACAGACACACAGTGTTGGAACTCGTGTGGAAAATAATCAAGAAGCTGTGAGAGCAACGTGACCTGATAACTTATCACCTTGGGTAGAGAAAATCTGTTAGCCTATAGGAAGGATTTTCAACATATTACTGAAGATGCGACAACTGTTTTAACTATTAGAGATAACGTTGTACCATGTACAAACAATAGAACAAGCACTCAGTGAGAGGATACCATCAATGACGTGTGTATGATGTTTAATTAAGATAGTAACGTGGAGGGTAGTAGACCACCTGAAGATAGTAAGGTAGAAGCTAGTAGACCACTTAAGATAGTAAGGGGAGGCTAGTAGACCACTGAAGATAGTAACGTGGAGGCTAGTAGACCACTGAAGATAGTAAGGTGGAAGATAGTAGACCACTTAAGATAGTAAGGTGGAGGCTAGTGGTCCACCTGAAGATAGTAAGATGGAGGCTACTAGACCACTTAAGATAGTAAGGTGGAGGCTAGTGGACCACCTGAAAATAAAAAGGTGGAGGCTAGTGGACCACTGAAGATAGTAAGGTGGAGGCTAGTGGACAACCTGAAGATAGTAAGGTGGAGGCTAGTGGTCCACCTGAAGATAGTAAGATGGAGGCTACTAGACCACTGAAGATAGTAAGGTGGAGGCTAGTGGACCACCTGAAAATAAAAAGGTGGAGGCTAGTGGACCACTGAAGATAGTAAGGTGGAGGCTAGTGGACAACCTGAAGATAGTAAGGTGGAGGCTAGTGGTCCACCTGAAGATAGTAAGATGGAGGCTACTAGACCACTGAATATAGTAAGGTGGAGGCAAGTGGACCACCTGATGATAGTAAGGTGGAGGCTAGTAGACCACTGAAGATACTAAGGTGGAGGCTAGCAGACCACTGAAGTTAGTAAGGTGGAGGCTAGTGGACCACTGAAGATAGTAAGGTGGAGGCTAATTTAGCACTGAAGATAGTAAGGTGGAGGCTAGTGGACCACTGAAGCTAGAAATGTGGAGGCTAGTGGACAACTGAAGATGGTAAGGTGGAGGCTAGAGGACCACTGAAGATAGTAAGGTGGAGGGTAGAGGACCACCTGAAGACAGTAAGGTGGAGGTTAGTAGATCACCTGCGGATAGTAAGGTGGAGGCTAGTAGACCATCTGAAGATAGTAAGGTGGAGGCTAGTTGACCACCTGCAGATAGTAAGGTGAAGGCTAGTTGACCACCTTCAGATAGTAAGGTGGAGGCTAGTTGACCACCTGCAGATAGTAAGGTGAAGGCTAGTTGACCACCTGCAGATAGTAAGGTGGAGGCTAGTTGACCACCTGCAGATAGTAAGGTGAAGGCTAGTTGACCACCTTCAGATAGTAAGGTGGAGGCTAGTTGACCACCTGCAGATATTAAGGTGGAGGCTAGTAGACCACCTGAAGATAGTAAGGTGGAGGCTAGTAGACCACCTGCAGATAGTAAGGTGGAAGCTAGTAGACCACCTGCAGATAGTAAGGTGGAGGCTAGTTGACAACCTGCAGATATTAAGGTGGAGGCTAGAGGACCACTGAAGAAAGTAAGGTGGAGGCTATTAGACCACTTAAAGATAGTAAGGTGGAAGCTATTAGACCACTTAAAGATAGTAAGGTGGAGGCTAGTAGACCACCTGAAGAAATTAAGGTGGAGGCTAGTAGACCACCTGCAGATAGTAAGGTGGAGGCTAATTGACCACCTGCAGATAGTAGGGTGGAGGCTAGTGAACCACTGAAGAAAATAAGGTGGATGTTGGTAGACCACCTGAAGATTATAAGGTATAGGCTAGTAGACCACTTGAAGATCGTAAGGTGGAGGTTAGAAGACCACTGAAGAGAGTAAGGTGGAAGCTAGTAGACCACCTGTAGATAGTAAGGTGGAGGCTAGTAGACCACCTGAAGATAGTAAGGTGGAGGGTAGAGGACCACTGAAGATGTGAAGGATTTTTGTGAATACTTGACTGACTCTGTTAACTAAGTCACATTATTTACCTAGAGCCTGCCAGCCTCTACACGTGCTCTGTCAAGTGAAAGCTTCACACCCCCTCTACAGGTTGCTGTCAGAATTACATCTGGTCGTATACTTATCAGTTGGATGTCCTTGTTGATACCGGGTTCGTGGTTAATTACAATGATGAATGTTCTATTGTAATAACTCGCTGACTCGAGGGTAGAAACACTGTGCATGGAAAGTGACTCTTAACCAGCTATAGTGATTATTTACCTTGCTCACTCTGTACCAACTGCTTATCAATCAGGTCCCTGTCTGCCTAGTACAAGATTATGGACTGCAATCTATTTGTTGAACAAGGTGGGGAAGGATGTGGATTCAAGTTCCCCAGATCTTTGTCAGCCTGGAGACCTGGTGTCTCAGACTTTGTGACACCAGACACTCTCAGACTTGGTGACACCAGGCACTCTCAGACTGTCATGTCAGTAATATGTATACACTTGTGTAGTGTATTATAAGTAATCCTAGCTGTTATATGTCTGGTCCCTTTATTACTTGTGACGTCAGAGGCTTGTGCATGTGTGCGCTCAGAAACAGGCCTCCCTCTCACTCCCGCCTTAGACCTAGACGAGTACAGAAGTGGCACTGGTATCTCTCCTCACAGACCGTTAATATACCAGTTACCAACCATCCTAGTGTTTCCATTGGCTTCCTTTATCTCCGCAACCCCATCACGATAAGACTTTGTGACACCAGGCACTCTCAGACTTTGTGATACCAGGCACTCTCAGACTTGTGGTACACCAGGAACTCTCAGACTTGGTGACACCAGGCACTCTAAGACTTTGTGACACCAGGCACTCTCAGACTTGGTAACAACAGGCACTCCAAGACTTGGTGACACCAGACACTCTCAGACTTGGTGACACCAGGCACTCTCAGACTTTGTGACACCACGCACTATCAGACTTGGTGACACCAGGCACTCTCAGACTTGGTGACACTAGGCACTCTCAGACTTTGTGACACCAGGCACTCTCAGACTTGGTGACACCAGGCACTCTCAGATTTTGTGACACCAGGCACTCTCAGACTTGGTGACACCAGGCACTCTCAGATTTTGTGACACCAGGCACTATCAGACTTGGTGACACCAGGCACTCTCAGACTTGGTAACACCAGGCACTCTCAGACTTGGTGACAACAGGCACTCCAAGACTTGGTGACACCAGACACTCTCAGACTTGGTGACACCAGGCACTCTCAGACTTTGTGACACCAGGCACTATCAGACTTGTGACACCAGGCACTCTCAGACTTGGTGACACCAGGCACTCTCAGACTTTGTGACACCAGGCACTCTCAGACTTGGTGACACCAGGCACTCTCAGACTTGGTGACACCAGGCACTCTCAGACTTTGCGACACCAGGCACTCTCAGACTTGGTGACACCAGGCACTCCAAGACTTAGTGACACCAGACACTCTCAGACGTAGTGACACCAGACACTCTCAGACTTGGTGACACCAGGCACTCTCAGACTTGGTGACAACAGGCACTCTCAGACTTTGTGACACCAGGCACTCTCAGACTTGGTGACACCAATCACGGCACTCTCAGACTTGGTGACACCAATCACGGCACTCTCAGACTTGGTGACACCAGCCACTCTCAGACTTGCTGACACCAGGCACTCCAAGACTTGGTGACACCAGGCACTCTGCTTACTGAATGTCATTCAATCATTACAGATGGCACCAACTTAGCACTCGGGTTGGTAATACCCACGAGGCCACAGTCCACTTATCTAAGTGTGGACTTCCACTTAAGTCCAGTACTTAGATGAGTCTGAGTTGTGTCTCAGGCACATGGCTGAATACATGTCTGAAGCATACGTCAAATTAGAGGCGTCGGTGAATATCTCAGCGCAGGCGCCGGTGAATATCTCAGCGCAGGCGTCGGTGAATATCTCAGCGCAGGCGTCGGTGAATATCTCAGCGCAGGCGCCGGTGAATATCTCAGCGCAGGTCTCTGGTGCTGGGATCACTGGAGATAAACATCTTGATCTATAATGTATGACACCAAACCACAAATGTTTTATTCCAAGTATTCAAGAACACAACCCAGCCTAAATGCTGGCGATGCCCTGGGGCAAGGTTGTCAACTACAGCTAATAAAGGTTGTCTACTGGTAATAAAGTTTGTCAACTTCTAGTAGTAATAAAGCGTTCTCAACAAGTCAGGACATCAGTCACTACGATATTCAAAAACTCGTCAAAGTTCTGAAACCTGAGTGACAAATACGTCACACTGCATATTACAAATGTCGGTACTCAGCTAAAGGATCCCAATGGAAATAAGTAACTTTGTCTGACTTTTTTTTGGGTTATCCCAGGTTCTCTACACATATGCTCCTATGTATGATAATCTATGTAACTGTATTTGTGTATACCTGAATAAACTTACTTAACTAAATGAGCTAGCGAGGGTGCAGCAGACACTGTACTTGGCACTCTAGTATGGAGGAGAAGACCCCCATCTTCCCCCACAAGACAGAGAAGGTATAACCATCAGGCTGACCCCTGGGTCACGTAGCCTCTCTACCCAGGAAGAATTTTTACACTTATTATAGAATATTCTAACACAAGAGAATTCACAAATTCCAGCGGAATACAGTAAGGTGGAGGCTAGTGGACCACGTGAAGACCATCCAACAATTGGATGGTCACTAGATAGAGCCAGAGCTGAGTCTCAACCCTAGTAACAATTAGATGGTCACTAGATAGGGCCAGGAGCTGAGTCTCAACCCTAGCAACAATTGGATGGTCACTAGATAGAGCCAAGAGCTGAGTCTCAACCCTAGCAACAATTGGATGGTGTCTAGATAGGGCCAGGAGCTGAGTCTCAACCCTAGTAACAATTGGATGGTCAGTAGATAGGGCCAGGAGCGTCACTAGATATGGCCAGGAGTTGAGTCTCAACCCTAGTAACAATTGGATGGTCACTAGGTAGAGCCAGAAGCTGAGTCTCAACCCTAGTAATAATTGGATGGTCACTAGATAGGGCCAGGAGCTGAGTCTCAATCCAAGTAACAATTGGATGGTCAGTAGATAGGGCCAGGAGCTGAGTCTCAACCCTAACAACAATTGGATGGTCACTAGATAGGAACAGGAGCTGAGTCTCAACCCTAGCAACAATTGGATGGTCACTAGATAGAGCCAGGAGCTGAGTCTCAACCCTAGCAACAATTGGATGGTCACTAGATAGGGCCAGGAGCTGAGTCTCAACCCTAGCAACAATTGGATGGTCACTAGATAGAGCCAGGAGCTGAGTCTCAACCCTAGTAACAATTGGATGGTCACTAGATAGAGCCAGGAGCTGAGTCTCAACCCTAGTAACAATTGGATGGTCACTAGATAGGGCCAGGAGCTGAGTCTCAACCCTAGCAACAATTGGATGGTCACTAGATAGAGCCAGGAGCTGAGTCTCAACCCTAGTAACAATTGGATGGTCACTAGATAGAGCCAGGAGCTGAGTCACAACCATAGTAACAATTGGATGGTCGCTTGATAGAGCCAGGAGCTGAGTCTCAACCCTAGTAACAATTGGATGGTCACTAGATAGAGCCAGGAGCTGAGTCTCAACCCCAGCAACAACTGCAGAATGCATGGCAATACAAAGCTGTGAACCTGTACATTACGACGCCGGTGTTAACCACAGGATGTACGTACGTACCAGGATGTACGTACGTACCAGGATGTACCACTACACACCCTACATGAAGGGTACCTCCATAAGAGGTACCACAATGAAGAGTACCATAATAGGTACCATGTAGGGTACCACCATGAAGAGTATAATGATGGGTACCATGAAGAGTACTACTCTGAAAAGTACCATGAAGGGTACAATGAATGGTACCACCATGAAGAGAACCATGAAGGGTACCATGAAGGGTACGAAGTAGGGTACCATGAGTACCACCATAAAGCGTAACATGAAGGGTACCATGAATGGTACTGCCATGAAGAGTACCATGAAGGGTACCATGTAGGGCACCATGTAGGGTACCATGAACGGAAACATGAAGGGTAACATGAACGGTACTACCATGTAGGGTACCATGAAGGGCACAATAAGGGTACTATGAAAGGTACTATGAAGGGTACCATGAAGGGTACCATGTAGAGTATCATGAAGGGTACCATGTAGAGTACCATGAAAGGTACCCTGGGCAATGTTCTTCCATCAAGATATGTGGAAAATGAGGTCAAGAAGTGAGAAGAGGCGAAGGAAGAGGAAGAGAAAACCTAAACAGGAAGAGAGAAGCAGTGACTAAAGAGCAGGAGAGGCAAGAGAGAAAGGTAGAGGCAATAGATAAGGAAAGAGGGAGGGATGAAAGGAAGAGAGAGAGGGAAGCGAGGAGGATAGAGGGAAGATAAGAGGCAGAGAAAAGAGACTAGTAAGAGAGAGAGAGAGGAGAGCAGTAATTAGCAAATCGGTATCTCAGTACCTAACTCCGGGTATGTTGCGCCCTGGGTATGTTGCGCCCTGGGTATGTTGCGCCCTGGGTATGTTGCGCCCTGGGTATATTGTGGCCTGAGTATGGTATGGTGCTCTGGATATGTTGTGCACTAGGTGTGTGCGCTGTGTGCGCGCACGCGCAGGTATGTGTATCTACGGTGTTCCGTATTATGTACGCAGGTGCAGATATGGCCTGCACACCTGGCCGTAAAGCAATCACCACTTAGGAACAAGCAAAAGACAGCAGAGAATAACTGAATTATATTTCTTTCATCAAAACAAGCTGGTGTTTACAGCGTATATGTACAGTAATTACACTATGTACAATGAGGCAAAAACATGAAACACGGTATCAAGCAATAAGAAGACAACAGGGTGAACCGTGAGCGGTCCGCAGTGAAGGCAAGTCTGCCAAAGTTGTTTCCACGAGTGTACCACAACGCTTCACAACTTTAGCGGGCTTCCTTGTGATTGACTGGTTGAACCAAGGTATTGGTATAATCACGGGGCCCCTTGATCGATAAACCCTTTGCACAGGGGTCGGCAGCCCCCGGCCCGTGGGCCACATCCGGCCCGCGTGCGAATTTCGTCCGGCCCGCCTTAACACCTGGACAGTATGGAATACAGATGTAGTAGTTGACTTCAAGGGTAACCAGTCCCTGGGAAAGTTACTTGGTATCCTCCCTCCTTAGAAGTTTTTTATTTGAGTTTGTTGTCTGGCGGTAAAACAACTGTACAGTAGGTATCTGCATTCCATAATAATGTTTATTTAATTATTTGTGATAAATTGTGTTAATTATTATTAGAATTAGGCCAAAATTGGTTTAAAAAACTAATGGCAACCCTGAGTTCGAGAGAAAAAAATTATATTACATTTAATAGCGTGGCCCTCTCCGAGAGACCGCATAGTTCTTTGGTCCTCTCTCGACTCACGAAATCGTAATGACACGATTGCAAACAAACCGTACCACAGGTGGGGTTCGAACCCGCGGTCAGAGAGTCTCAAAACTCCAGACCGTCGTGTACAGTCTGGAGTTTTGAGACTCTCTGACCGCGGGCTCGAACCCCACCTGTGATATGGTTTGGTTCTCTCTCTCTCTCTCTCTCTCTCTCTCTCTCTCTCTCTCTCTCTGCTTAGCACCTGGTTCACTGGTTGGTAGGCAGCCTATATGGATGTGTGACATACCGCATAAAATGTAACATACTCTTAGCATTGCACATTCCGTGTGTTACAGCTGTAAGGAAGATTCAGTGTTGTCGTGAATGGCTGTACTCAGGGTTATAAAACAGTTACGTTGATTCTGTGTACATTGTACTTTCTGGAAAAAATGTATATAAAGTGTGGATCGCATTTATAGGTTTATCGCCTTGAAACTAATGGTGTCCTTCGCAAACATATCAGGTGCCCTGGTTCAGGATGTTCTCCCGTGTTCAGACACGTCAAGCAGCTGAACACACTCCAGCACATCTCATCTCATCAAGTGATTCATGCAGCAAGGGCGTATATCATCAACCTGCCTGAAGACAATGTTGCAGTAAAACTACACTTCAAAATGCATTTAATCTCCTAAGAAGAGAAGTGGTATTAACAGTTATACAAGAACAGTTTCCTGGTATCTTCCGCTTTGTTTCAGCTGGATACAGCAAGGAATCAATGCTCTTGTTTTGGTAGCATTAAATCACTTCATCAGAGGGGTCCAGCAAGGTATCCTCTCGCCCCCATTTCACTTCTGAAGATAAATGGAACATGAGAATTCCCTTGCTGGACACCCTCCCTTGAAGTGATTTCATGCGGTTAGGGACATCATCCACTGGTCAGATGGACCAGTGGATGATGTCACACAGACGGGCACAAAGGAGTCCCTTCATGATGATCTTGTCCAGATGATGAGACAAGGACAGGAAATGGGATTCATCCTTAATCCATCCAAATGTGAAATCATCTCAGCTACTCAGCAAATGATCTACGCAGTGAGATCCATACTGCCTGCTGCGTCAACCACTGCCCCCCACAAACTGCCCCCACAAACAGTCTTGCTTGCAGAACCTCTTGCAACTGATGACATTGACGCAGTTCTCGAGAACAAACTAGACAATTTAAAGATAGTGGTACAACGAATATGTAATCTAGACGCCCATGATGTCTTGTATCTTCTCACAAAATGTTTGAGTCTGCCCAGGATAACATATTTCCTAAGATGTTCACCTTTATATGATAACCCTATACTGCATGAATATGACATCACCTTGAGGCTGATATTTACAAAAAGTTCTCGAACTTACTCTAAGACGGACAGTGGGACCAGGCTACACTTCCAGTCAGACTAAGAAACACTGATGTCCACAAGTCATCACAGATTACACTACCTGCTTCCCTGTCTTCATGTGCTGCGTCCAGTGAACGTGTAGCAGCTATTCTCCCTGAACACCTTAGGGACAATGTTGGAGTTCGTGACCCGAAGTTCATTGATGGAGCCTGGCTCTGGGATAATACAATGGGCTCTGCACCGACCTGTTCCCCAACAACTACAAACAGTCACACTGGGATGGCACAGCAACGGAAAATATAGCCTCAATAATGCTTTAGAGTGTGTCGGGGAAGGACAGAGTTCGCCTCTTGGCAGTGGGAGTTGCTCATGCGGGGGATTTCCTGTTAGATGTCGTCAGTTCCTCCCTTGGCACACGCTTCGATCCACAGACCATGTGTTGCCCTTAACCTTGTCGCTGGGTATATTGTGTCCCGGGTATTTTAAGTCGTCTTAGGTTGCGTAGAGTTCCAGGCTGGGTTATGTACTGCCGTCATGATTATTATTGTCAGTCAGTCTAGCTATGCTGCCAGTCAGTCTATCATTGCTGCCAGTCATTCTAGTACCGTTGCTGCCAGTCATTATAGTACCGTTGCTATCAGTCATTCTAGTACCGTTGCTGCCAATCAGTCTAGTACCGTTGTTGTCAGTCATTCTAGTACCGTTGCTGCCAGTCATTCTAGTACCGTTGCTGCCAGTCATTCTAGTACCGTTGCTGCAAGTCATTCTAGTACCGTTGCTGCCAGTCATTCTAGTACAGTTGCTGTCAGTCATTCTAGTACCGTTACTGTCAGTCATTCTAGTACCGTTGCTGTCAGTCATTCTAGTACCGTTGCTATCAGTCATTCTAGTACCGTTGCTGTCAGTCATTCTAGTACCGTTGATGTCAGTCATTCTTGTACCGTTGCTGTCAGTCATTCTGGTACCATTGCTGCCAGTCAGTCTAGTACCGTTGCTGTCAGTCATTCTAGTACCGTTACTGTCAGTCATTCTAGTACCGTTGCTGCCAGTCATTCTAGTACCGTTGCTGTCAGTCATTCTAGTACCGTTGCTGTCAGTCATTCTAGTACCGTTGCTCTCAGTCATTCTAGTACCGTTGCTGTCAGTCATTCTAGTACCGTTGCTGCCAGTCATTCTAGTACCGTTGCTGTCAGTCATTCTAGTACCGTTGCTGCCAGTCATTCTAGTACCGTTGTTGTCAGTCATTCTAGTACCGTTGCTGCCAGTCATTTTAGTACCGTTGCTGTCAGTCATTCTAGTACCGTTGTTGTCAGTCATTCTAGTACCGTTGCTGCCAGTCATTCAAGTACCGTTGTTGTCAGTCATTCTAGTACCGTTGCTGCCAGTCATTCTAGTACCGTTGTTGTCAGTCATTCTAGTACCGTTGCTGTCAGTTATTCTAGTACCGTTGCTGTCAGTCATTCTAGTACCGTTGCTGTCAGTCATTCTAGTACCGTTGCTGCCAGTCATTCTAGTACCGTTGTTGTCAATCATTCTAGTTCCGTTGCTGTCAGTCATTATAGTACCGTTGCTGTCAGTCATTCTAGTACCGTTGCTGCCAGTCATTCTAGTACCGTTGTTGTCAGTCATTCTAGTACCGTTGCTGTCAGTTATTCTAGTACCGTTGCTGTCAGTCATTCTAGTACCGTTGCTGTCAGTCATTCTAGTACCGTTGCTGCCAGTCATTCTAGTACCGTTGTTGTCAATCATTCTAGTTCCGTTGCTTTCAGTCATTCTAGTACCGTTGATGTCAGTCATTCTAGTACCGTTGCTGTCAGTCATTCTAGTACCGTTGCTGTCAGTCATTCTAGTACCGTTGCTGTCAGTCATTCTAGTACCGTTGCTGCCAGTCATTCTATCGTTATTGCCAGTCAGTCTACCGTTGTTGACAGTCAGTCTACCGTTATCGCCAGTCAGTCTACCGTTGTTGTCAATCAGTCTAGCACCGATGCTGCCAGTTAGTCTTCCTGAACCATCACCCTCTGTCTCCTCTTCATTAAGTATTTATTCCTTGATCCCTGTGTGATCTAGTTTGTGAATCGTCTGTGCTGGGATACAGTGTCAAATTCTTTCCTACAGTCCAAGAATATGCAGTCAACCCATTCTTGTTTTTTTTCCTTGATTTCCATTATTCTGTCGTAGAAGTGGAGTAGGTCAGTGAGGCGAGACTCACCTTCCCTTAGTCTCTTCTGGCTTTCTTTAAAAAAAAAATCTCCCTTCTCCAGATGCTCAACCATTCTTTTCCTGATAATTTTTTCTAATACTTTGGACGGTATACAAGTCAATGATACTGGACTTGATACAAGGAATTCTTCAACACTTGTCCAACCTTTGGACGAAGACCTACTTACACTAGTGGATGGTCCCACTGTGACTCCGCCTCCTCCTGCTTCCCTCACCTGACTACAGTATATAAGCCACTTCTCTTGCTCTATGCTTTGCTTTCTACACATCGATTCCAGGCTGAGGGACTGATTACCTCAAACTCCTCCTCTCCTTACACCTTTGTGCTTTGTTATGGACTGATGAAGCCACTGTGTGGCGAAACGTTTCTTCAATAAAGATTCCCTTATGTTGCATAAATGTCTCAATCTTCATACTGGACAATAATTCAGTGGTTCTTGTCTGTTCCCCTATTTGTGTTCGCAGTTTTCCGGTTCTTTTTTCGTCTCCTGGTTCATATTGTCTTAGATAGTTGCTACAGGTTTACACAGTTCTTCGGCATAAGGGAATTTACCAACAGGCTTCCGGCTGCCTTCAAGGTGAACTGGGTAAACTTCTCAGATCAGTTCCTGACCAGCCGGGCTGCAGCTCACACGTTGGACTGCGTACGGCCAGCAGAAATAGCCTGGTTAATCTGACTTTAATCCACCTGAGGGCCTGGTCTGGGACTAGGACAAGGGAGCGTTGATTCCCAGAAGTATCCTTCAGGTATCCTTCGAGTTTACAGTTCATGCTGTGAGTTCAGCAGCAGCTGTGTCATCGCAGCTGAACTGGCTTATACACAATCCCAGTTGGATTGTGTATAAGCCAATTGTTCCAGTCACAGTATTGTACCATTTTATTCTTTCTGGATTGACTTATATCATTGTTTTGTTTTTTATTTATATTAATGTTTCTCTTTTATTATTCATATATTTTTTAGATCTATTATAAGTTCTCTACAGTTTCCTTCTAAAAAAATTATTACTAATTTTGTTTCCATTGTTTTCGTCTAACGAATCTATTATATATTTCTTCTACAGTGTTTGCTTCTAACAGTTCTATTCAATTTATGTTGCTAACATCCAAACTCCTCTAATGTTGTCTTTGTTACGAGTCATCTAATGGGATAACTTTTAGAACATTTTTCTCCCACTTCACACGACTGTTATTTATAACAAGAACAAATTCTACTGTATTTTGACCGCGAGTTGGGGCCGTTACAGTCTGAGTTGGCAAACTGTATTCAATTACGCTGATTACTGAGTTACCTTCTTAATCTCCTAATTGATTATTCCAATTGACGTTAAGTCACCCACAGTTATTCCATTGTCATTGCTATTTACTAATAGCATTTCAACATAAACAAGAGCTGTTTCCCCTGGCTGTGTCTAGCAGACAAATAATGTTTACCACCCCTGACATAATACATAATAGTTTGTAATCTAGATAGAAGTAGATAGTTATCTGCAGATAGTCTCGATGTTTACTCAGGTTAGACAAGGGAAAAAATCCTCAGAGCACAACTCTCAAACTAAGGACACACTAACTGGTTCATCACACTAAGTGAAGGGAATGCTAATACTAATACAGTCTTAATTCCAAAAAACTTCAGTCACTGTAGCAAATCACTGCTCGTGGTGCCCTTCCACTAAGGAACACTCAGTCGACTCAATAAATCATTAACATAATCACTTTCCATCGTTGCAAATTGGAGAGAATTGCTTTTCCAAGAAACACAAACAACCAGTTACACAAATTACACCAGAGGTTTATCCGCTACCGTGTCAAGGCTGTACTCAGCAAAACATCGGTCGGACTGGAAGCATCAATGAACACAACAGGGAAGTTAATTATGGATAAGTTCACCCGTCCTTCAACATGTTAACAGTAATTACCACAACAGACACTGCAGCTAAGGACGAAAAATCATAGAATGAGCTCTAATTGCCACTAATCTTAATTATAATATCTCACAGGGACATCAAGATTTTTTTTCTTCAGACTTAACCCTTAAGAATTGCATACCAGGACCCAACCTAAACCACAACGACATTGTTAAATTCGCAATAACATAGTTAAGCACTGCCTGGGGTATACTGGCTCAGCACTTACCTCCTTACTGACCTGGCACTCAGCACTTACCTGCTTACTGACCTGGCACTCAGCACTCACCTCCTTACTGACCTGGCACTCAGCACTCACCTCCTTACTGACCTGACACTCAGCACTCACCTGATTACTGACCTAACACTCAACACTTATCTACTGAAGAGAACACAAGTTTGAGAAATATTACTGTAACCACGAAAGAGTGGTATTGATCAACAACAACACTGCGACTAGCTAAGGATTCGAACCCATGCTGCTTTGCCCCGCCTCATGGTAGGATTGCTTGGTCCTGTGGGTTAGAGTGTCATGTGTTTTTGCTCACCATGAGGCGGGCCAAAGCAGCATGGGTTCGAATATATATATATATATATATATATATATATATATATATATATATATATATATATATATATATATATATATATATATATATATATATATATATATATATATATGAGACATTATCATATTTTTTTGCCCACAGTACAAAGAGTTAAATCCCACAACAGTACCAGCTAGGTACACTAAAGTGAGGGAGTCACCTTGCTTGTGAAGGTGGTAGTGTTGAAGACGCTGCTCGTCCAGGTGAAGCCTCACCTACACTCACCTGAAAACACAGAAAACATTACTTTAAACTCACTGTCTCTCTCTTAAAATATTTCGTCTTGTTCTTGGTTAATAGGGTTTAGAGCCTATCTACCACACTAGCTTCATCGAGGCTGCATGTCATGCACAAATGAAGTCTGAGATACTTTAATATCTTTAAAAAAGAGTAACGAAATCAAATTTTCGGTAAGTATACAATGAAAATTATACACACACCTAGCAGGAGCCTTTCTTTGTCTGCATGTATTATGTATATATGTGTGTTTGCGTGCATGTTTGCATAAGTATTTCTGTTTGTCTATCTGGACAAATATTTACGGACTTTTGACGGCTACTTGGTGGTTACTTGGACCTGCCTAGCATGGGCCAGTTGACCTGCAGCAGTACTCCTTCTTTCTTATGTAAATTCTATCATATCTATAACATCACCATCACCCCTCTTACTACCATCACCCCTCTCACTACCACCACCCCTCTCACTACCACTACACCTGTTGTCATGTTCACCTAGCAGCAAATAGGTACCTAGGTGTTTGTCGACTGGTGTGGGTCGCATCTTGGGGGACAAGATTGATGACTCTAATGGAAATAAGACAGACAGTCCTCGATGACGCACTGACTATCTTGGGTTATCCTGGGTGGCTAACCCTCCGGGGTTAAAAATACGAAGAAAATCTTAGCTTATCTTATCTTATCTTAACATGTAAATTGTATCATATCTGTAACATGTAAATTGTATCATATCTGTAACATGTAAATTGTATCATAACTATGACATGTAAACTGTATCATATCCGCAATTAATGTAAATTATAACACACTCTTATAAAATATTCAGACAATTATATCATGTACTGACATACTTATGACGAATTCAACCATAAACATAGCATACACAAGCATACCAGTAACATAAATGTGTATACACACACACACGCTATCCCAACACAGACCACAATCCACACTTACATCCCCCACCCCTCACTATGCTGTAGAATCCCACACCACACCGCCAGGGCCCCCACCCCAACAGACCCTCCAAAACACAGTGTTGGAGAGGAAACTGAATGTATGGTACACCAATGCTGATGGAATAACGAATAAGTGGGAGGAGTGGCATGAAAGAGTCAAAGAGGCATCACCGGATATCATAGCCCTCACTGAAACAAAGCTCACAGGGATGATAACAGATGCCATCTTTCCAAAGGGATATCAGATCCTGAGGAAAGACAGGGGAAACAGAGGGGGTGGAGGAGTGGCACTGCTAATCAAAAACCGATGGGATTTTGAGGAGCTGGAGAGAGGAGACAGAGGAGAAGCAAGAGATTATATAATAGGAACGCTTCAGTCCGGAGGTCCAAAGGTGGTAATTGCAGTGATGTATAACCCACCACAGAACAGCAGGAGGCCAAGACAAGGGTATGATGAGAGTAATAGAGCGATGGTTGACGCACTGGCCGAAGTGGCCAGAAGGCCTCATGCGAGCAGGGCGAAGTTACTGATCATGGGTGACTTCAACCATAAGGAAATCGATTGGGAGAACTTAGAGCCACACGGGGGCCAAGAAACGTGGAGGGCTAAGATGATGGAGGTGGTACTGGAAAATCTCATGTACCAACACGTAAGGGACACTACCAGAGAGAGAGGAGAGGACGAACCAGCAAGACTGGACCTAGTATTCACCTTGAGTAGTGCAGATATTGAGGACATCACATATGAAAGACCCCTTGGGGCCAGTGATAATGTGGTTCTAAGTTTCGAATACATAGTAGAGTTACAGGTGGAGGGGGAGGCAGGAAGGGCTGGGCGAATGAAGCCAAACTACAAGAAAGGGGACTACGTAGGCATGAAGAATTTCCTGCACGGAGTTCAGTGGGACAGAGAGCTGGCAGGGAAGTCAATAAACGAGATGATGGAATATATAACAACAATTTGCAAGGAAGCTGAGGAGAGGTTTGTACCCAAGGGCAACAGGAAAAGCAAAAAAGCCAGGATGAGCCCGTGGTTCAACCAAAGGCGCAGGAAAGCCAAAACCAAGTGTGCTAGGGAATGGAAGAAGTATAGAAGGCAAAGGGCCCAGGAAAATAAGGAGAGCAGTCATAGAGCCAGAAATGAATATGCACAGGTA
>WNWK01011325.1:30000-65135 GCA_009830355.1 Cherax destructor
AGCATATCAGGAACACAACTAAAGAGAGAGAGAGAGAAAGCGATGAGGTGATGAACCAGCAAGGCTGGACCTTGTGTTCACCCTAAATGACTCTGATGTAGGGAACATTGAATATGTGAAGCCCACAGGTGCTAGCAAACAAGCAGTACTGGACAAACCTACTTTAAAAGACGAGAGAGACTGCAGCTACGAGGCAATTCCTAAGTGGAGTGGCATGGAAAAGGGAGCAAGATGGAAAGACAGTAAGCAAAATTATGGACGGTGTCAGATGGCAGAGGAGAAATTCATACCCATAAAAAGATGCACAGACAAAAACAGAGTGAGCCCATGATTCACTCAGAAGCACATGGAGGCAAAAGCTAAAAGTGCAAGAATGCAGAAGAAATATAGAGAACAATGAATGTAAGAGAACAGGGAAGGAAGTGGAATAGCAAGAAGTCAATAAGCATGGGCAAGAAGAGAAGCTGAACAACAATTGGAGAATAACACCATCGAAATCAAAATCTGGGCCAAAGTTGTATACAGTCACATCAGAAAGACAAGTGTGTAGGACTAGGTACAGTAATAAAGCTAAGGAAGGAAGGAAGGAGGGGAGCTCAGTAGGAATGAAAGACTTAGGGAAGTATTCTCAGTGGAATCAGCCGTCGTGCCCTCTGGTAGTGCATGTTGTGGGCTCACTAGACAACAGAAAGAGAAAGAAACTACTTGAGTTCTGCCATTTATTGTACAAAGTAATGTGCATACAGAGAGTTGCAGTAACATATCCACACACTATCACTCTTGTGCATCATCTAACTCCAGGAGGGGGCACTGATGCCCAATGGCACCAGCGCCCATGGAGTCTCTCTATAAGGATGATTATGAATACATTCTAGATAGTTACTTACAGACGATACCTAAAACATTACTCAGAGTAATGAGAGTAACTGCTTCTTTAACACAGTTAAGGTACGAACGGATGTCTTCTTCGAGGGGCCAGGCCGAGGTTTGGCAGACGGTAACTCGACACTGCCACCAGCCTTGAAATGCTGCACCCAGTTCCTCACTGAGCACTCACACACACCAACATTCTCCACTATTTCTTTCGTCTGGTGCCCAGCTTTGTGAAGCCCTATGATTTGAGCTATGGTTTCAGGTGTTAAAGACTTCCTTTTACTCATAATCAAAGATGTATAGCCCCAAAACCAAAGGGAACACTGGACAAAAGATGGGGCGGATGAGAGACAAAAGTGCAACACTTCCTCTCACCACGGTAGCCACGTGAGCAATGAGAAGTCACTGTGAAGTGTGGCGGCAGACCTTGATGTCATGCTAACGGCTGCTACCCAGCAGAATGCACTGATGAAAAAAGACTTCCCTGTATGGTAGTCCTTTGATTTTCATCACGGCATTGTGATGGGGGGCGCTCACCCGGCATAATGCCGTGACGAACACTGTAGGTGTTGATACACAAGGAAAGTGGATTGCAAACACAAATTTAGCACAAAGCAAGTCAATAGAGTCAATAGGTCAATAGAGACTCCCAAGGGGCGTTGGTGGCAGAATAAACCTGAATTGGGTTGAGGCTTCTTCATTACTTGTATAGGGTATATATTTTTCCCAATGTTGACTGATTGCATATGAGAACAATAGTACTTCAACCTCGCTTGCAGGATGCAACAGTCCTATCCTGGGTGAGAGACATTTGGAATGTTTTGTATTTGCCACAGAATTGCATCTACCAACTGATGAACAGTGCAACTAAGACTGCCAATACTGGCAACTCTGTACATCAAATCGTTGATCATTATTAAGTCACCAATTGGTACTTAAATGATAAGTTGTTGTCTCCTGTGGTCAAGGATTTAATCACACTACAAAATCAAATCACTACTCTAAGCACATTTATAACATTCTTGGCTGTGAAAAGGAAATCCACTTCAACTGCACCAACATAACATAACAATATATAATATATGGATAGCGCTAACGTTCAATATCATAAAAATCTTTGACAGGGTTCTAAGAAGCAAGATCGCCACTCATCTAGACACCCATCAGTTACACAACCCAGGGCAACATGGGATTAGAGCAGGTCACTCCTGTCTGTCCCACCTACTGGACTACTATGACAAGGTCCTGGATGCTCTAGAAGACAAAAAAAAATGCAGTTGCAGTATACACAGACTTTGCAAAAGCCTTCGACAAGTGTGACCATGGTGATCATGGTGTAATAGCGCACAAAATGCATGATAAAGGAATAAGAGGAAAAGTTGGTAGATGGATCTATGTGGAAAACAAAGAGTAATAGTAAACAGAGTAAAGTCTGAGGCAGCTACAGTGAAAAACTCTGTTCCACAAGGCACAGTGCTCGCTCCCATCCTGTTCCTCATCGTCATATCTGACATAGACAGAGATGTAAGCCACAGCACCGTGTCTTCCTTTGCAGATGACCCGAATTTGCATGGAGGCTTGGCGTGGAGTGGTGAAGAAGTCACGCGTGGTTGAACTCCATCCATCAAAATTGTGTTTCTTTGATAGTCCCAGAGGAGACAGAGCGTGGAAAATAGGCGTGAACACTGAATAGAAAAATATGGATAATAGTGTCAAGTGGAGAGTGCCGGCCTAGAATAATGGCTGTTACTGTGGGAATAGGCCTAAGTGGGTCACGTCATTGTATATTGAAGGATTGCTACTCATATTGTCATACGTAATATAGCGAGAGATGAGGGTATTGATATTCAGTGATATAGTGATCTTAAATTGTAGATTACCAAAATCTTGCAAATTTCCCAGTGCATAGTGTATAATATTTGGAATGAATGTAGCCAGCACTAGCGAATTATTGTCAGATGTCGACAGAGAAGTGGAAATAAACACCCAGATGAGTATTAAACTATAGTCATAAGTAATAAAACAAGTGCAGGGGCAACAAAGTGAACATAAAGTAGAGGAAAAGTCTTAAGCCAAATGACCCTACTGTGTGGAGTGTCCTTCCCATAACCCACCTCCCACCGAACCCCCACCCAGTGGGAAGGGCCTCCCTGCACACACCCCAAACCTCTCTCCTCCGACCACCCAACCAGTGGGGATGGTCCCCCCCTCCCCTGCTGGCACCAAAACCCAAACGGATCCACCTCTCAATACCTACAACCCAGCCACCACCCAAAACAACCCACCCCCCACCACCACATACAACTGCCCAAGATAAGATAAATGGCAGTGATCATGGCCAGAAATAAGATCTGTTGTATGATGTATGAATTTTTTTTTAATTTAATATCTTTATTATGCACCCCAAACCCATCCTGTGGGCGGTAGTCAAAAGATTACGTATGATGTATGATGTTATACACCGTAAAAGTTTTAATGTGTAGTAAGTCTCCATAATAATTACATCCCACATACCCATTCTAACACCCCACACTTGAGTGCAGAGCAGAAAGATAAAGTGAAAATCAGGTTCTTGTGGAACCCAGTTTGCAAATAGGATACAGGCAGGATGGCAGCACAGTATACCCATGAAAAGGCTCTTGGGAAAAAATCCAGAATCACATGCAACCTTTGCTTTTCAAAACATCATGTCACCTGTGCAAGAATAAACACGGCATCCAAAAACGACATCCATCTAGAAAGATGTTTCTGTATCTGCAATAAGAATGTGGAACTATGGACAGATATCAGGAAAGCTCAGGAGGTTAATAAACAATAAGCATGAAAACAAAGAGGAACTATTGGATAGTCTACCCGGAATATATAGAGCATGGGAGGATAGAGAAGATTAAAGTTTAACACACAGAATGCCCAGTCTACAACAGTTGATCCAAAAATAAACAGACACCCACTGGAAAAAACACAGGAAACAAAAAAATCAGCTAGCTCAGTCCCTAGCCCTAGGGCTGACCCAGACTCAGCCCCCAATCACAGTGCAAATCCGGATTCGACTAAAGACTCTTCTACAGCCTCCACAGCCATAGCCCCTAGTACAGATGTAGTAGAGCAGTCCGCTTCTGGGAAAAATGTTGGCCTCCTGAGAACAGATGGTGGTGTCTGGTTTGGCTATGGAGGACTGTAGGGCAGTTCTAGGATCTGCACAGATTAGGAATACATCCAGTACGAATTGTATCCAACCAAAAGCAAAATGGTGCAAATTCTATGATTGGGGCATCAGTAAACATGGAATATCAGGGAAAACAAATGGGAAATGCAACTTTGAGCATCCCCAAAAAAATGCCGTGACCTCCTGTCTAAAGGAGTGTGTCGTTCTACCTCTTGCAAATTCTTCCACCTTGAGATGTGTCCTTCTTCAGTCATCGTAAACCAATGTTACAATACCAACTGCCCTGCATACTACCTAAAAGGGACCAAGAGGCACACAACCATAAAACAAATCATAGATGTTATGGTAGTTACGACAACTCCACTCCAAGTGATTTTTTAGTGGTAGGAAACGAAGAAAGAAAATGGAAAGAGATAACCAAAATAGTTCACCTCCTTGGAGCCTTGTCGAACTGGAGGCCCAGCCAGTGGCCCCTCCAGACTCACAACTACTGACACCAACAACGAAATTCCCCCAACAAACATGCAACACAACCTCATTTATATTTGATAATATACAGGGCCTTAAGCCATCCACCAACAAAATACCTTTCATTAGTGGACTTCTAGGGGAGTCAAATGCAATGTTTGCAGCCTTCACAGAGACCCACACAAAAGATTACTTTGACAATTAAATATGGATACCTGGGTACAACCTTTTCAGATGTGACAGAAAGAACAGGCAACAAGGGGGGGTTGGCCTGTATGTCAAAGAGTCGCTCATCTGCACGGAGATGCTGAACACCACAAATGATGTAGTTGAAGGTCCAACAATAAAGATCGAGAACCAAAACTTAGTCATAGTGGTTGTATATAAGCCACCAGATGCAACTTCCCAACAGTTCAAGGAACAGCTAGCAAAAATTGACTTGTGTCTGAAAAACCTTCCAGCCCCATCCCCAAACATCTTGTTGCTTGGTGACTTTAATCTAAGACATACAAAATGGAAGAATATAGCAAATAATGCTGTAGCAGAAATAATCCCTGGAGGCAGCTCAGATGAAAAGTCACACACACATGAGCTGCTGAATTTCTGAAACAAACACACCTTAAGTCAGCAGATAGTGGAGCCAACGAGACTGGAGAACATACTTGACCTTATTTTCACAAATAATGAGGACCTGGTAAGAAACATAACAATATAAAACACAACTAATTCTGATCACAATCTAATTGAAGTCCAGACCTACATGAACAGGAGTCCTGACCAGCAAAATACATATAGCTATGAGGGTACCGTTACCAAATTCAACTTTAACAACAAGAACATCAACTGGGACCAGGTAAACTATGTCCTAAATGAAACATGTTGGGAAGATATCTTAAATTACATGGAACCTAACCAGTGCCTTGAAAAGATGAACTTCCTGGTAGCTGAAGTATATTCAAGGCATATTCCCCTATGAAAAAAGAAGAGAAGTAAACTGGAGAGAGAGAGATGCTCCCTCTACAGGAGAAGGCGATGAATCACTGAGCTCCTCAAGATTGCCAGATTATCTGAAACACGGAAGGAAGCGCTAACCATGGAAGTGGAAAATACTGAGCTAAAGTTAAAGGACTCATACAAGATCCAGGAGAGATTGGTGAAATTGAAAGAAATTCGAAATATTTCTTTTCATATGCCAAAAAAAGGCAAAAACCACATCTAGTATAGAGCCCTTGCTCAGTCATGACGGATCCTACACAGATGACAACAACGAAATGAGTGAGATACTGAAATCTCAATATGACTCTGTGTTCAGTGAGCCACTAATCAATCTAAAGATAGACAATCCAAATTTTTTTTCATGAATGAGCCTCAAAACCCTGCCAATGTATGCCAAATTTCTGACATAATCCTAACTCTACTAGACTTTCAGAAAGCCATCGACGACTTGTCCATGCACTCAGCCCCAGGCCCAGACTCGTGGAACTCTGTGTTCATTGAGAACTACAAGAATCCCTTCTCACGGGCCCTAAGTATGCTATGGAGAATGAGCTTAGACACAGGTGAGATTCCACATTCACTAAAAACAACGGATATAGCCCCACTCCATAAAGGTGGCAGCAAAGTACCTTTATGGAATGAAGAGTCCTAAGAAACAGGATTGCAAACCACTTGGACTCCAGGGCAACATGGTTTCAGAGCAGGTCGCTCCTGCCTCTCGCAACTACTGGACCACTATGATATGGTCTTAGATGCACTGGAAAACAAACAGAATGCAGATGTAGTCTACACAGATTTCGCAAAAGTCTTTGAAAAGTGCGATCATGCTAAAGGGATAACTGGCAAAGTAGGCAGATGGATCTTCAACTTTTTAACCAATCGAACACAAAGAGTAGTGGTAAACAGAGTTAAATCGGAAGCTGCCATATTGAAGAGCTCTGTTCCACAAGTCACAGTACTCTCCTCTATCCTGTTCCTCATTCTCATATCAGTCATAGACAGAGATGTAACCCATAGCACCGTATCATCCTTTCCAGATGATACTAGGATCTGCATGAGAGTGTCATCCATTGAGGACACGGTAAATCTCCAAGAAGATATAAACCAAGTTTTCCAATGGGCAACAGAGAGCAATATGATGTTCAATGAAGACAAATTCCAACTACTCCGTTATGGAAAACTGGAGGAAATAATAGCTAGGACTGAGTATACTACAAACTCTAATCACACAAAAGAGCAGAAAAGTAACGTGAAGGACCTGGGAGTGGTAATGTACGAAGACCTCACCTTCAAGGACCACAACAATGCCACTATCACATCTGCGAGGAAACTGATAGGATGGATAATGAGAACATTCAAGACAAGAGATGCCAAGCCAATGATGATCTTTTTTAAATCACTTGTTCTCACTAGGTTGGAATATTGCTGTACATTAACATCCCCATTCAAGGCAGGTGAAATTGCAGATCTAGAGAATGTACAGAGAACCTTTACTGCACATATAAGTTCCATCAAACACCTTAACTACTGGTAACGCCTGGAAGCACTTGACTTGTACTCACTGGAGCGCAGGCGAGAGAGATATATCATAATCTACACCTGGAAGATTCTGAAGGGATTGGTCCCTAATCTGCACACAAAAATTACTCCCTACGAAAGCAAAAGACTTGGCAGGCGATGCAACGTATCCCCAGTGAATAGTAGGGTCGTCACTGGTACACTAAGAGAAAACAATTAGTGTCTGGGGCCCAAGACTGTTCAACAGCCTCCCACCAGCCAAAAGGGAAATTACCAATAGACCCCTGGTTGTCTTCAAGAGGGAGCTGGACAGATACCTAAAGTCAGTGCCAGATCAGCCAGGCTGTGGTTTGTACGTTGGACTACGTACGGCCAGCAGTAACAGCCTCGTTGATCAGGCCCTGATCTACCAGGAGGCCTGGTAATGGACCAGGCAGCAGGAACGTTGATCCCCGGAATGCCCTCCAGGTAGACTCCAGGTAGACAGTGTCCTCCATCGAAGATCCTGCAACCAAATCTTTAAATGGGCAGCAGAAAACAATATGAAGTTCAATGAAGAAGAAATTTAAATTACTCAAATTTGGAAAACTTGAGGAAATTAAAATTATATCGGAGTATAAAACAAATTCCAACCACACAATAGAGCGAAAAACTATTGTGAAGGACCTGGAAGTGATAATGTCAGAGGATCTCACTTTCAAAGATCACAACAATGTATCTACCACATCTGCTAGAAAAATGTTAGGATGGATAATGAGAACCTTCAAAACTAAGGATGCCAAGCTCATGATGATTCTCTTCAAATTGCTTGTTCTCTCTAGACTAGAATATTGCTGCATACTAATGGCCACTTTCAAGGCAGGCGATATTGCTGACCTGGAGAATGTTCAGAGAACCTTCATGGCACACACAAGTATGATAAAGCACCTAAATTACTGGGAACGGTTGAAGTCCTTTGACTTGTATTCCCAGGAAAGCAGGCAAGAAAGATACATGATAATATACACTTGCAAATCTTAGAGGGATTAGTACTAAATTTATACACCTAAATCACTCCCTACGAAAGCAAAAGACTCGGCCGGAGATGCAACATCCCCCCAGTAAAAATCCGGGGCGTCACGAGAACGCTAAAAAAAACATAATAAGCTTCAGGGGCCAAAGATTGTTCAGCCGCCTCCCAGCGTACATTACCAATAGACCCCTGGCTGTCTTCAAGAAGGCGATGGACAGGCACCTAAAGTCAGTACCTGACTAGCTGGGCTGTTGTTCGTACGTCGGTTTTCGTGCGTCCAGAAGTAACAGCCTGGTTGATCAGGGTATACTCTAGGTAAGGTGCAGCTGAACAGAGCATCTTTCTTGAACAAGTCTGTCAAGGGAGATGCAATAGATGAAAAATTTCTGAAAATTGGCCTTTAGAATCCTGCTAAGCTAACAAAGGACTTAATGGCTTCAGTAGTCTGTGGCTTGGCGAAATTTCGAATAGCAGCAACTTTGGTCAGTCATAACGCCTCTCTGCCTGACTACATTATCAAGAAACTTTATCTTTGGCATCAACTAATTTCTCCAGTACCACGTCCATCTCTCCAGACGTGTCTTGACGTCATATGACTGTCATCATATAAGTACACCGGTGAGAATCCCAAAGATATTAGTCATGAGGAAGTGTTAATGACCTGTAAGGATGGTAAAGCCAGTTAACTCTTGGCTGTCCTCATGAAAAGGGACTTGCCAAAAACCTTGTAACAAGTCAAGCACTGAGAAAACTTTGTTGTCACTGATGTGCCATAACAAGTCACTCAGAACAGGCACTGGAAAATTATCTGGGATCATTTTCGCACTGAGATGGTGATAGTCAATGATGGGGCTCCATTTTCTGTCTTTCTTGGGTAGATGGATCAGTGGAACATTCCACGGGGAATTGTATGGAGTGACAACCTTGTCCTCCAGCATCTTGGTGACAAGTTTCTCAGCAATTGTGCACTGAGAATGTGGATGTCTGTAGGCAGGTATATATAAGGGGTGGGCACCCGGTTCTAGTGGGATACGATATGATATAAGATTAGTAAGGCATAAGAATGTAAGAAAGAAGGAACATTGCAGTAGGACTGTTGGCCCATACTGGGCAGTTCCTTCACAAATCCATCCCACTAACAGAATAAGTGCCCAACCCATTTTCAACGATACCCATCTTTTCACTAGACAAAGCTACTGTCTTTTTTTATCACTTGTCCGTCAACTACATTGGGATGAACATACTCTGAAAAGAGTTCTCCCTCCCCTTCCCCGGAAAAACACGGACTTGAACTTGATTTGACCTGAGTATCGGTAAGATGGGGAAGGAAGAAGGATGGGTAAGGATGGAAACATGGGAAATGGCTGGGAGGGGAGGGGGAGGTGGGGTTATAAAGGTAAGTGGCCTAACCACTTTGGCACAATTTAATAAGTGTGTGTGTATGTAGAGTTATTCATGAGTTAATTTTATGAGGTGGGTATGCCTACTGCCCATCAGTTGCACACCGATATACAGCTGTATCCCAGCATGCTACTGAGTTGGAAGAATGCATACGGTTTGCAATTGCTTTTTTTTGGGGGGGGGAGGTCGGAGGCAAGGCTGCTGCAACAGGTGGTAGTTGCTGGGCTTTCGATTTTGTTGGTGGTTAGCCCGGAGCTGGTCAAGCAGTTTCTGAGGTGGTGTCCTATAGTAGGAAGTTCGTGAGTGTTACAAAATTAGTTGTAAGATGTAGTTTGATAAAGGTAGGTCACCCATAGATTGGGAGCATTTATCTTTGTTGTTGGACGTAGACTGTGTCTGGTGGTATCCACTCTTCTGGTTCAACGGGGAGGTCACACAGGATTCTTGGTCGGTGGGGAGGTGTGTTGATGACATAGTCGGTAGTGTTTACTGGTTGAGGGGGGTTTTCTCTATCAGGTACATAGAGTTCTTGCATGTCATATACAGTGGACCCTCGGTTAACGAATACCCCGGAAATAGTACAGTTATGTAAGTATAATATTTTAAGTGCATGTGGAAGTATATTTTTGGGGGTCTGAAATAGACTAACCTACGTGATATTTTTTCTTAAGGGAGTAAATTCGTTCGGTAATAGTGCTTGAGCAGACTTCAGGAGTAAAGTTTTTACGAAACTCGGGGGTCCACTGTAGCTGTCTCTTCTTTAGTTTGTCTATTCTGACATTAATTGCAGCAATATCTTGTTGAATATGCAGGTCTTCCATCCTGATTCTGTCTCTGAATCTGGTCCCAGTGATAAATGGGAGAGCTTTGTTCTAGACCCGTTGAAGCCGCAGCATGTTGGTTTTAGTTGTTAGTGATATGGGTACACAGGGGTATTCTAACAAAGGTCTGATCATTATCTTATAGAGGTGCTTCTTGATGTGGGGGGGCTTCTTTGAATCTGAATAGTTGGCCGAGGCAGCTTTAGCTAGGTTCACTTTTTTAGTAATGTGGGAAGTGGAGTGGAGCAATCTGTCGATCTCGTATCCCAGGATCTTGTTAGGGTTTCTGATATCGACACGTGAACCTCTTATAGAGATACCTCCTTTGCCTTCTATGGTAGCTGGGAGACAGCCAATGGTGCTGATGAGGACTTTTTCTGGATTAGTTGTGATTCTCCACTTTTTCTCCCAGTTAGCTGTTCTTCGTAATTCCTCATTCATTTTCTCTATTACTCTCCTGTATTTTGTTGCACCTGATATGGGGGTGGATGACACTACATGGATAACATCGTCTGCAAATTGTGTGATGATGGTATCATTGTGTTCAGGTTGTGGGAGGTCATTTACATAAATATTGAAGAGTATGGGGCTAAGGCATATGAGCCTTGTGGTACTCCAGCTGTTGGAGTGAATGGTACTGCAGATCTGTCATTAAAGTTGGGGATGATGCTTCTGCCTGTTAGGAAATTGAATATGAGCCTGAGGAAGGTCTAGTTGTGGTCTGGTAGGTCGGCAAGTTTGAATATTAGTCCATCGTGCCAGAGGTTGTCGAAGGCTTTGTGAACGTCCCTCGTTGCAATTAGGGCCAGGTTTCCCTGGTTCCTCAGGCTATCTACCGCATCATAGATGATGTTGATAGCATGCTGTGTTCCGCGGTGGGACCTGAAGCCAAACTGTTTTTCGGTGAAGAGGTGATTGAATTCCATGTATAGTTTAGTCTGTTGGAGATTATTTTTTCGAAGACTTTGCCAGCGACTTCGAGTAGGGAGATAGGTCTGTAGTTTTCTGGATTATGGAATCCTTGTTAGGTTTTGAGATGAAGATCATCTTTGCTGTCTTGAATGTTATAGGGAAGTGGCCAGACGCAAGGACGGCATTAAAGATGTTTAATAGAGACATCTTGCAATTGTGTGGTAGGTATTTTAGCTGTTTTGCTGTTATGTCTGAAAGGCCAAGGGCCTTATTTCTCATTCGTCCAATGACTTGGGTCATTTCCCTAAGGGTGATTGGCCTAGTGAGAGGGTGCTCGGATTCGAGAGAAGATGTATCGATTGATGGTATTGGGTGGAAGTCTTCCCAGTTTTCGTCACGCCACTGGTTGACCCACAGGTAGTGGTTATTGTTGAATCTGCTGCTGTCATTGTGAGAGAGAATTTTCTTCCACACCTCACCCATCAAGTTAGCTTGATCTTGTGGGTCCTCGAGCAAGGTAGTCACTTCCTCACCAACCAAGTCAGTGAATGAGTGTGTGAGGAGTTAAGTGGATGAGTGCTTAGCCCCTAGTAGTCTACGTATCTTGCTCCAGAATTGTTCTGGATGGTGCTATACTGGTTAGCTTGAAGCACAAGGTACTACCATATTTCTCTTTTGTGCTGGGTGATTAGGGTTATTAATTCCCTTCTCATTCTTTGGAGTACCTCGCGTGTGGGTTGGCCTGAGTGGAGGTGCCTACTACATTCAGCTTGGTAATTATTCATGCTGTCTTTTATTTCCCTGGTTGGTTTGTACTGTTGGTAGACCCTGGAAGTCGTTAGTTGGCAACATACTTCTGTAGCCTCTGTGATTCTTTCATGGAGGGAGGTGATCGCCACATCTATTGCAGTGGAGGGTTGGTTCTCAAGAAAAATAGTACGGCTGTTTGCTAGGTAGTCCCTGAAGGTGTCGAAGCCTAGTGTTTTTAGGTTGGGTTTTGAGTGGGTGGGTGTGTGGAATGGAGTAGATTGTAGCCGACGTTGCCACCTGGGGAGACTTTACAGTGGAACAAGTCGCAGTCCCTGTTGGTGAGTACTACGTCAGGTGTGCCTGGGTGGGGGCCCACAAATGATTTAAAGAATGGGCCCTGGAACGATAGATTTCTTGCTGCCATTAGATTGAAGAGTTGTTTCCCTTTGTGGTCACCCTGAGGGAGGGCGGCGCTACAGTTGAAGAGAGCGGGGTGGAGGACATTGAAATCCCCTGTTAGGACTGCAGTGACATTTCTACTGAGTAACCTGTGTAAGAGCATAGACTCTATGTACGGCTGTCTGGGAGGTAAGTAGCCTGTTCCCACTATAAGTCGGCCATATGAGGTCAGCAGTTCTATTGCTAGGATGTTGTCCTCGTCGACATGGATGTTGCGGAATTCGTATCCCCGCTTCACAAGGATGGCCACTCCACTATAAGGCCCTCTGGATTTCTCAAGTGTTGAGTAACCAGGGAGTTAAATATGTTGGTCAGGTCTGGCTGCTGTTTCGTTGAGGACAATAATGTCTGGGTTGTGGTTGCATAACTCTATTTCAAGGAGGTAGAGGTTGTTGAAGAAGTGGTGGATGTTGATTTGCAGAATTGTGATCCCCATTATTTTACGTGTTTAAGTGCATTGCTGCAAACAGAGGCGTGATGTTTGGAGGTGCAGACCCGTTGGGGTTGGTTGCGCCTGCTAGGGGGTTTATGAGGAGAAGAGAGGTTGTAGTCCTGGGTGTTTTCCTGTGAGAATGGAGTCTTTACCGATGCTGTTGGTGTTGGTAACATCAGTTGACGAATCAGACTCATTCCCCGATCCCGGACTCTCATCAGAGTCTGCATCCCCTGGGTGTGCTGGGTTCTCGGACCTGTCCTTGTTTGAGATTGGGGACAGTAGGGCGTGTGGATGGAAGACTAGATCGTCAAGACAGGTTATCTGCCTATCGGCTGTCTCTCGGAGTAGCGTGGGAACCTGGGTGGTCAGTGTGGTCAGCCTCAATGGCGGTGGGTTCTGAACCTGTGTGGTCAGTTGGGTCAGCCTCATTGGCGGTGGATTGTGCAACAACTTGTGCTGCAGGTGCAGGGGTCATCACTTCCCTGCTAGGGGTTGGTTGTGTAGGGGGCCAGTGTTTGGGGGGACTCATATGAGAGCGCACTAAGTCAGGGAATATTATGGCTGAGGAACCATTTGCTACAAACAAGGCATTGAGAAGGGTGCAGCAGAGCTGGTCGTCGCCCTTTGCCAAGTCCTTTGCTAACATAAAGAAGGCAGTGCTCTTCATTACTCCTTGGATGGGGCCAGGGGGAATAGGGTAGAAGGGTGGTCGTTGGGCTTGGGGTAAGCCAGGGGTAGGGTGGGGTGGGTGGGAGTGGGTGGGGTTCCAGGCATTGTTGATTGAAGAAGTGGCAGTGGGGGCATTGCCAGAGTTTGGTAGGTTGGGGAAGGATCCTTGGGACACAATGGGAGGTGACTGGTCAAGTTGGAGCTCATCCTCTACCCGAAATTGATGTGGATAATGGACGAGATCCACTGGCTTGTGTTAGCCTTGAGGAGGAAACTCCTTCCTGTCACGTTTACGACTAAAAGACTCACTTTACCCTCTTGTAAAACACTCAATATGGTTCTACAGACAAACCCTTGATAATGTACGAGTCACTATGAACAACAACATGACCACACAAGAGAGATGGAGATAACTGAGACACGAGTAAGTACACCAACTTATACAGAAGTATACTGTGATGCTCAGGCTTAGAGTCTACGCCTGTCTTGGCATTCCCTGACACTTAAGGCATCCTCATACCCTCCTGCGACACAGAAGCTGTGACATCGGGACTCCGAAAAAGAATGACATGGCCTCATCGATGCCAGATAACTGGAAACGCTTCTAGGGAAGTTAACTTTATGTAGGTCACTTATGCAGTATCATACCCAAGTCATGTACGGCAGAACTTAGCACTGAGTTGATATCCCTGGAATAGGACAATTAAGTTATCAATCCAGGCAGGCCAATTATAACAGTCAAGTACAAAGTCAAGGTCACCTGGGTATTCACCTTTGTCAACTGCTAAGAAGGATACAGTCAGCTCGTGAACCTCACCAAAATAGGAGAGAGTAGTTTGTTCATAGATGTTAGTGCTATGTGCTTCAGAGTCAACAAAAACATGAAATAGTGCATGAAGACGGTAACTCCACTTACAGGACCTATAACTGCACAAGAATGGAGACGCAGGCAGCTAGTAGCGTCAACGAAATATTACTCATACACATATATTGGTACAATAACATTGGCAGTCAAAAAGGAAGAGAGCACCAACGAATAAATACTGGATACGAAAGATAAAACGAGAGGTGAGGTGAAGAAACTACTAAGAGAGCCAGACACCTCTAAGGTGAAGTTACTAGGCATATATCCATAGATTCTGAGATAAGAAGCAGAAGTACTGTGTGAACGACTAGCAACTCTCTTCATCAAGTCAGTTAAGAGAAGACAGCTGCCTCAAGTCTGGAAAACAGCAAACTTAGTCCTGATATTTAATAAAAGAGAAGAGGCAGGTAACTCTAAACTACAGGACAGTGTCATTGACATGCATAGTTGGGATAATAATATTAATAGTAATATAATAATATCTTTATTTCTACAAATACATGTACAAGGTACACAGGCCTAGCTGACATCAATGACATACTACTATATAGAAAGTCCTTTGTTATGCAGAGCATTTCGGGCAAATTAGGTCATTTTTTTCCCAGGATGCGACCCACACCAGTCGGCTAACACCCAGGTACCCATTTTACTGATGGGTGAACATGGACAACAGGTGTCTTATGGAAACTCGTCCAATTTTTTTCCAGCCGTACCGGGGTTTCGATCCCCGGACCTCAGTGTGTGAGCTGAGAACATTGGTGATCGAGCGACGCACGATCGCTACGATCGAGCTACCAAATTTTTTGCCGATACCGATACTCAGTATTTGACCGACGACGATATAGATACAATCAAAATTTTCCGATTCCCACAGATACCGATACCGTCAGTTTTAGGCACATTCCGATACCATAAAAATGAGCCGATACCCACTGATACCGATACTTAGGTACACTTCTAATGCACACTACGTAAGGTTATGAAGAAAATTATTATTACAAGAGAAAGAAACACGTGGAAAGGAGCAGATTTATAAACAACGGCCAACACGATTTCAGAAATGGTAAATCCTTCTCACAAATCAGCTAGAGTTCTATGACGAGGTAACGAAAGTTACTCAGGAGATAGAGGGATGGAATGTATTTTTGGACTGTAAGATGGCGTCCAAAGTGCCTCATAAGAAACCGGTACGAAAGCTAGAATGGCATTCAGGAATAACAAGGAAAAGTACTACAGTGGATTAAGAAATATTTAACAGGAAGGAAACAACTACTTATTGTCCTGGAGGACATCAGGATGGGCGACTGTGACGAGTGGGATTCCACAAGGATCAATACTTAGCTCAATACTGTTTCTTGTGGACGAAATGACGGAAGTTGAGTCAGTGGCGTCTCTCTTCACAGGTAACGTAAAACTAAAGAGGAGAATGCAAACAGCAGCAGACAGGGAAAGACTACAAATGATCTGAACAAGCTTCAAGGTTGGTTAATGTGGTTACTAGAATTTAACCCAATCAAATGAAACGTTATGAAAATCGGGGGATGGCGAAGACCAGAAACAGTGTACAGGCCAGAGAACAAAGGACTGCTGCAGCAAACGTGAGACTGGCAAATTTAAGAGTATCTTTCAGGAATCTCAACACAGAGGCATTCACGATCTTATACACAACATATATCAGACCCATCTTGGAGTCTACAGCGCCAATATGGAAGCGGCATCTGATAAAGCTCATCAAGAAGGTGGAAAAAGAGTAAAGGTTTGCAACGAGACTAGTCCTAGAGCTGAGACTTATGAGCTATAAGCTAGATGAGTTACATATGACGACAACAAAAGATAGAAGGCCCAGGGTTGACATGATTATGACATACAAAATACTGAGAGGAATTATCAGGGTGGACGGGGATAGTCGAGTTACAAGCAGAGTCACATGGCAGGTGGGAAATTTTTTTATAACCTTAGAGTGAAGAGAGCGAGTAGCGGCCATCAGAGAGAAGGGGACAGGAGCAAAGACTCGACCATTACAGTGATATATAGGTAAGTACAAGTAGGAAAGCACACACACACACATTCCAACTCAGATGGAATAACAAGAGTGATGAGTGGCAAGAAAGACTCACTGAGGCATCCATGGACATCATAGCAATTACTGAGACAAAACTCACGAGAGTGAAAACAGATGCAATCTTTCCTCTGGATATCAGATCCTAAGGAAAGACAGAGGGAACAGAGGAAAAGGAGGAGTTGCACTGATCATCAAAGACGAATGGAGTTTTGAGGAAAAGGGAAGGACTAGTCAGAGGTGAAGCAGATGACTACATAGTAGGAACTCTTGTAACTGGGGGCGAAAAGTGATGATAACAATGATGTACAACCCGCTACCGAACAGCAGGAGACCAAGACAAGAATACAATGAGAGCAACAGATTGATGGTGACCACACTAGCTGAGGTGGCCAGAAGGGCCCACATAAGCAAGACAAAGTTACTCATCATGGGGAATTTCAACCACAACTGAAGCCACATGGGAAAGCAGAGACGTGGAAAGCCAAGGTGCTGGAGGCAGTGCTGGAAAGCTTTATGTAGCAACATCTTAGAGACACAACCAGAGAGAGAGGAGATGATGAACTAGCAAGGCTGGACCTCGTATTATCCTTGAACAGTTCAGACATAGGAGAAATTACACATGAAACTGCCCTCAGCACTAGCGATTACATGGTCCTGAGTTTCGAATACATAGTAGAGTTAACAATAAAGAATGAAGCAGTACGAGAAGAAGACAATAAATGAAATGATGTAAGACGTGACCACAAAGTGCAGGGAGGCAGAGAAGTTCATGCCAATGGACAACAGAAACAATGGGAAGACCATAATGAGCCCATGGTTTACCTGGAAGTGTGGAGAGGCCAAAGCGAAGTGTGTTAGAGCATGGAAAAATTATAGAAGGCAAAGGACTCGGGAAAATAGGAAGCTGAGCCGAAGAGCCAGAAATGAATATGCATGGATAAGGAGAGAGGCCCAGACGAAGTACTAGAATGACATAGGATCAAAAGCTAAATCTGACCAAAAGTTCTTATACAGCCACATCAGGATGAAAACAACAGTCAAGGACCAGGTGATCAGGCTGAGGAAGGAAGGAGGGGAGCTCACAGGGATTGACCAGGAAGTATGGGAGGAGTTCAGCTCAAGATTCATGGAGGTATTCACAGTGGAGACAGTGAGGCTTCCTGGAAACCGAGGGAGTAGGATGCACCAGCAAGTGCTGGGCACACTGCATACAACAGAGGAAGAGGTGAAAAAATTGCTAGGTGAACTAGATACTTCGAAGGTGGTGGGTCCAGATAATATCTTTCCGTGAGTCCTGAGAAAGGGAACAGTTGCATTATTTGAGCCACTAACAATAATAATCTTGAATAAATCTATTGAAACAGGGCAACTGCATGAGGTGTGGAATACAGCAAACGTAGTCCCAATTTTTAAAAAAGGAGAGAGACAGGTAACACTAAACCACAGTCCGGTGTTACTGACATATACAGTACGTAAAGTTATGGAGAAATTATGAGGAGAAGAGTGTTAGAGCACTAAGAAAGGAACTGGCTCATAAATGACAACCAGCATGAGTTCAGGGAAAGAAAATCCTGAATCACAAACCTACTGGAGTTCTACAATAAGGTAACAGAAGTAAGGAAGGAGAGAGAGGGATGGATCAACCTTATTGATACAGTACCACACAAGAGACTGGTTGAAAAGCTAGAGGAGCAGGCAGGAATAGCAGGGAAAAGTACTGCAGTGGATCAGGGAATACCTGACAGGAAGGAAACAAAGGGTGTTGGTACATGACGAGGTGTCAGACTGGGTGAATGTATCGAATAGGGTTCCACAAGGGCCAGTCCTAGGTCCGGTGGTATTTCTAGTATATGTGAATGACATGACAGAAGGGATAGATTCAGAGGTGCCCCTGTTCGCAGATGATGTGAAGCTAATAAGGAGAATACAAGTGGACGAGGATCAGGTAAGCCTACAAGAAGATTTGGACAGGCTGCAAGCCTGGTCCTAGAAATGGCTCATGGAGTTTAACCCCAGCAAGTGTAAACTCACGAAGTTTGGGGAAGGACAAAGAAGACCGCAGATGGAGTACAGCCTAGGAGGTCAAAGGCTGCAAAACTCACTCAAAGAAAAGAATCTTGGGGTGAGCATCATGCCGAGCACGTCAGAAGCGCACATCAACCAAATAACGGTTACAACATATGGGCGCCTAGCAAACCTAAGAATAGCGTTTCGACATCTAGGTAAGGAGCCATTCAAGACACTGTATACAGTGTACGTATACACACACACACACACACACACACACACACACACACACACACACACACACACACACACACACACACACACACACACACACACACACACACACACACACACACACACACACACACACACAATTCCTCATCATTTCTCCTGACGATGAATAAAATACTAAGAGGAACTGATAAGGCGGATAGAGCCATAATGTTTCAGAGATGAGACACAGGAACAAGGGGACACAGGAACAAGGGGACACAGCAACAAGGGGACACAGCAACAAGGGGACACAGGAACAAGGGGACACAGGAACAAGGGGACACAGCAACAAGGGGACACAGCAACAAGGGGACACAGCAACAAGGGGACACAGGAACAAGGGGACACAGGAACAAGGGGACACAGGAACAAGGGGACACAGCAACAAGGGGACACAGGAACAAGGGGACACAGCAACAAGGGGACACAGGAACAAGGGGACACAGGAACAAGGGGACACAGCAACAAGGGGACACAGAAACAAGGGGACACAGCAACAAGGGGACACAGGAACAAGGGGACACAGGAACAAGGGGACACAGCAACAAGGGCACACAGGAACAAGGGGACACAGGAACAAGGGGACACAGCAACAAGGGGACACAGGAACAAGGGGACACAGGAACAAGGGGACACAGGAACAAGGGGACACAGCAACAAGGGGAAACAACTGGAAGTTAACAACTCAGATGAGTCATATGGATGTTAGAAAATATTTCTTCGTGCTTAGAGTTGTCAGGAAGTGGAAAATATGAAGAGTGAATTAGTGAAGGCCAGACCCATATATAGTTTTAAGATGAGGTATGATAAAGCTCTTGGAGCAGGGAGAGAATGGACCTAGTAGTGACTAACAAGGAGGCAGGGTCAGGAGCTATGTTTCGACCCCCAACCACAAATAGGTGAGTCCACACATACACATAAATGGGGCGTCATGTTGAGGAGGTGCAGTCAGAAAGTCTGTGGACATAGTGGAAAATGTTGATGGCTGGGTTCAAACCCATGATAGATGGAGAGTGAGGAAAAAGGGCTTCTAGATCTTTGCACAGAGATTGAGGATAAGAATAAAAGTATTAGAAACAAGCAAAACACAAGAGAAAAGGGCCTTTGCAGCTGAGGGAAAGGTTTATCACCTGGAAGATCTCAAAAAGATGCAGACAGAATTAGAGGAGATGATGGGAAGCAGGTTTGAGGTGGAGATAGTGCCATGTTGAATAGGTGTAGAACCAGAAGTGAGGGCAGAGGGAGATAATATGAGGAGCAGAAAAGCAACTGATAACGATGAACTCTGGAGGAAAAGAAGTGAGAGGAGGAGAGGAGGCAGTTGCTGATTCCATGGTCTCCGGGAGGATGAAGGAGTGACAGCTAATGAAATATTAACACCAGATAAAATGAAGGAAGCATACAAGTGCTGAGGCTGAGGCGGCAAATTTTCAGAGATAGGGAAGTACCGATCAGACAAAATATGAGCAATATGACCTAGGGCAAGTCAAAGTGACCCTTGCATCAGAAACTGCGCGAGATGGAATCCTGAGACAGAAACTGCTGTTGAGAGGGACAAACAGATATTGTTTGTACCTCAAACAGGATAGAATGTTACAGGAGAGGGAACAACTGAGGGAGAGAATAAGCAGCTGAAGACAGGTTAGAGTACCAGTGAATACAGTGATAAGTGCAGATGATCTACCACCAAGGACACAACATGCTTAGCCTTGCCAGGTGGAAGCCTTACCTCAGGAAAAACACCAAGCTACGATACAAATACCCCTTCAAACCCCCCTACCTCCCGATCATCATCAGGCACAATTAGAACAAACCCTACCGTGCCACCACCTCCCCACCTAAACCCACAATCCTCACCCCTACTAGTGCAGGATCCTTTTTTATAACCTCCTCTCATCCCAGCCCCCAATCCCTCTCTTCCTTTGCTCCCCACCAACCCTAACTTACAACCACAGTCCCACCCTCCCCAGTCAGCCCTTACCCTCCTATACCCTTTCCTTCTCTGACACATGGACAAGAACCAGGAGAACAGGACCCCAAAAACAATAACACAGTAATGGAAAGGAAACTGAAAGTGAAGTACACTAATGCACACAGAATAAAAAATAAAAGTGATGAATGGAAAGATAGAATAGTGGAGGCATCCCTAGACATTGTAGCATTAACAGAGACTAAGCTTACAGAGGTGGTTACAGATGTTTTCTCAGAACAATATCAAATAATGAGAAAGGACAGATGAAACAGAGCAGGTGGAATAGTAACATTGTTGATTTAGAGCTAGTAGATTTTTGAGAAAACGAATGGACTAAACAAAGAGAGGTCCATTGACTACATAATACGTATTGGCACTCAACATTGGGGGACCCAAGGTGATACTTAGCAGTGATGTACAATCTAACACTCAACAGCAGGAGACCAAGACACGAATATGAGGACAACAACACAGAAATGGTGGCCACAATAGCAGAAGTAACTAAAAGAGCCAATACAGACAATGAAAAACTACTGATCATGGAAGACATCAACAATAACTGGGAAAGTCTGGAGCCACGTAAACCAGAAAACTGGACACGGAGTATAAACTCGGGAAGACAGGCTGCAAACCTCATCTAAAGGGAAGGACCTGGGAATAAGCATAGTGTCTAGCATATCGTCAAAGGGTCAAACCAACCCAATAACTTTTTCAGCAAGGACCAGAAACATGAAGAGCTAAGTTACTGGAGGTGGTGATGGAAAATTTCATGTGTCAACATGTCAAGGACACAACTAGGGTGAACAATGGTCCAGTGCAACTGAACCGTGTGTTCACCTTAAGTGATTCTGATGTAGGGGACCTCGAAAATGAGAGGCCCCTTGGAGCAAGTGACAATGCAGTGCTGAGGTTCAAATACCTTGTGGAAGTGAATGTGGTGAGGAATACAGAGTATTAAAGAAAGGACAAGCCTGACTTCAGAAGAGGAGACTATGATGGTATGAAACAACTCCTAAGCAGTGTGTCGTTGAAAAGGGAGCTAAACTGAATGGCAGCAAATTAAATGATGGAGTATGTAGCCGGAAAGTGCCAAGATATAGAGGAAACGTTCATACCCAGAGGCAGAAAAAGGACAGGCAAGAACAGCATGAATGAACCTTGATTCACCCAGAAGAGCAGGGAGGCAAAAGTTATAAGTGCAAGAGCATGGAAGACATATAGGAAGCAAAAAATGCCAGAAAATAGGGAAGAAAGCAGAAGAGCCAGAAATCAAAATGCACGGGTAAGAAGAGAGACTGAACGGCAATCTAAGAATGATTTTGCTTCAAAAGCCAAATCTGAGCCAAAGTTGATGTACAGCCACATCAGAAGGAAGCCAAATTTGAAGGACCAGGTAATAAGGTGAATTAAGAAGGAGGTGAGCTCACTAGGAATGTTCAGGAAGTCTGTGAGGAGATGAATAAAAGATTTAGGGACACATTCTCAGTGGAATCAGGAAAATTAACCGAGAGTCAAAGAGAGAGAGAAAGTGCACCAACAAGTACTAAACACAGTACAAACAATGGGAGGAGAGGTGAAAAAAATTCTGAGTCAACTAGATACGTCGAAGGGACCAGACAACATCTCTCCATGGGTTCTGAGAGAGGAAGCAGAGGAACTGTGTGAACCACTAGCAGTGATCTTTAATAAACTGATTGAAACAGGCAACTGTCAGAGGTCTGGAAAACAGTGAATGTACTCCCAGTATTTGAAAAAGGGGACAGACAGGTGGCATTGAATTATAGGCTAGTCTCACTAATATGCACAGTGTGTAAGATTATAGACAACTTACCAGGAGTGGTGGAACCCCTGGAAAGGGGTGGATTTATAAACAGCAACCAGTATAGTTTTCGGGTTTTGCAGTGATGAATTCTGACTCACAAATCTGCTAGAGTTATAAGGTAATGAAAATTAGGCAGGAGAGAGAGGGAGGGAGTAGACTGTATATTTTTGGATTAGCAATTGATCCAGTACCCCACAAGAGACTGGCACAAAAGCAAGATGAGCAGGCAGGAATTAGTACTACAGTAGGTCAAGGAATTTTCAACGGGTTACTTCCTGTTGAGTATTCCTTGACAATGGGAAGAGTTACTGTCTAGGAGGAGGTGTCGGTATGGGTGAGTGTGACGAGTGGGGTTCAACAAAGGTCGGTATTTGAACCAGTACTGTTTCTTGTGTATGTCAACTACATGGTAGAGGAAATGGAGTCAGAGACATTCCTGTTCGCAGATGATGTGAAACTAATGAGGAGATTATAAACAGGAGTAGACCTGGAAAGTCTATAAATAGTCTGGACTCGCTGGACAAGTTTCTACCGGAATTTAACCTCAGCAAAGGCAAGGTTATGAAAATCGAAGGACAAAGACGTCCAGAAACAGTATACAGGATAGGAAGAAAAAGGCTGTAAACCTTCCTGAAAGAGAAGGGCCTAGGGGTGAGCATAGATTCAAGCACTTCACGTAAGACATATATCAACGAATAACCACTGCAACCAAAATTAGGTGAGTACAATTAGGTGAGTGCACACACACACACACACACATCTCTGACGAGGCAATGGGAGACACAGTGGGAGGAGGAAAGGGAGAAGTCGATCTTTATCTATGGCCTGAAGGAAGTCGAAGGGGACACCCACGACAGAAGAAAACAGGAGGAGAAAGAAAGGATCGAAGGTATCATGCTAGCAATAGGGGGAGACACGTCCCAAGTGACAAATTTTCGGAGAATCGGGTGGTACACAAGGGGAAGAAATCGACCCTTCAAGGTAATCTTCAAGGCAGAATCAGCCCACACCACTATAATGCAAGAGAAAGCACGGCTGAGGACGAATCAGTGGTACCGGAATGTATACCTAGATCGGGACAGAACGCAGGAAGAAAGGGAGGCTCGGAAGGAAAAGATAAGAAGGCGAAGAGAGGAGAGAGAGGAGACAGCGAGATATGGAGGACACCAAGCCCAAGCAGGACCAACACACACACACTGGAAGTACCCACGGCGGGCCTCAAATCACAAAAAACCCACGACAACCATACACTTTAACACCACACACACTCATCAGTCCCCCTGCCCCCACCACAGCAACCCAAAACCCACCATCACAGCTACCCCCCACCCCCACAACAAACTCTACCCCACCAACCCATACCCCAACCATACAATCCCCCCACCCATGCTGCAACCCCTATGGGCACCTGCCCATAGGGCACAGTATTGGAAACAAGGTTCAAGGTCTGGTACACAAACGCGGATGGAATTACGAATAAGTATGAAGAGTGGAATGAAAGAATAGGCGAGGCGTCTCCAGACATCATAACTGTCACAGAAACTAAACTAAATGAGACAGTAACAGATGCAATCTTCCCACAGGGATATCAGATCCTGAGGAAAGATAGAAGGAGCAGGGGGAAAGGAGGGGTTGCACTGCTTGTAAGGAACTGTTGGAGATTCGAGGAAATAGAAGGAATGGAGGTGTGTAGAGAAAGGGACATCATAGTAGGTACCATTCAGTCTGGGGAGCACAAGATAGTCATTGCAGTGATGTATAACCCACCACAGAACTGCAGGAGGCCAGGTGAGGAATATGATGAGAACAACAGAGCGATGGTGGACACTCTGGCGGAGGTGGCAAGAAAAGCGCACATGAGCAGAGCGAAGCTACTGGTCATGGGCGATTTCAACCACAGGGAGATCGACTAGAGAACCAAGAACCACGTGGGGGTCCAGAAACTTGAGAGGCAAGATGATGGACGTGGTACTGGAAAACCTGATGCACCAACATGTCAGGGACACGACCAGAGTGAGAGGAGAAGACGAACCAGCAAGACTGGACCATGTATTCACCCTGAATAGCTCAGATATTGAAGACATAACACACGAGAGCCCCCTGGAAGCCAGTGACCATATGGTGCTGAGCTTTGCGTACATTGTAGAGCTACAGGTGGAGAGGGAAAACGGTACCGAAAGAGACAAACCAGACATTAAAAGAGGAAACTACACAGGCATGAGGAAATTCCTGCAGGAGGTTCAGTGGGAAAGGGAAATGGAAGGACAGACAATAAATGAAATGATGGAATACGTAGGGGCAAAGTGCAAGGAGGCAGAGGAACGGTTTATACCAAGAGGAAAAAGATTAAGCGTGAAGGCCAGTAAGAGCCCCTGGTTTACCCAAAGGTGCAGGGAGGCAAAGACTCAGAGTGTCAGAGAATGGAAAAAGTACAGAAGGCAAAGAACCCAAGTAAACAAAGAGATTAGTAGAAGAGCTAGAAATGAGTATGCACAAGTACGGAGGGAGGCCCAGAAACAGTACGAAAACGACATAGCACCGAAAGTTAAGTCCGACCCAAAACTGATGTACAGTCACATCAGAAGGAAGACAACAGTCAAGGACCAGGTGATAAGGCTGAGGACAGAAGATGGGGAACTCACAAGTAACGATCAAGAGGTATGTGAGGAGCTCAGCTTGAGGTTTAAGGAAGTATTCACAGTGGAGGAAGGAAGACAGCTGGGTAGACAGGACGGGGTGCATCACCAACAAGGGATGTATCAAGTGCTTGAGGGCATACACACAACTGAGGAGGAGGTGAAGTAGTTACTCAGTGACCTCGATACCTCAAAGGCGATGGGTCCGGACAATATCTCCTGTGGGTTCTTCGGGAAGGAGCTGAGGTACTGAGTGTGCCACTTACCATAATATTCAACACATCCCTTGAAATTGGGCAGCTACCTGAGGTATGGAAGAAGGCCAACGTAGTCCCCATCTTTAAAAAAGGAGACAGAAAAGAGGCACTAAACTATAGACCGGTGTCACTTACATGTATAGTGTGCAAAGTCCTGGAGAAAATCATCAGGAAAAGAATGGTGAAGCACCTGGAGCTGAACAGGATAATAAACACCAGACAGCACGGATTCCAGGAAGGCAAATCCTGTGTAACAAACCTCCTAGAGTTCTATGATAAGGTAACAGAGGTAAGGCAAGAGAGAGAAGGGTGGGTTGATTGCATTTTCCTGGACTGCAGGAAGGCCTTCGACACAGTTCCTCACATGAGATTAGTAAAGAAGTTGGAAGAACAAGCATGTATAACAGGAAGGACACTGGAATGGATCAGGGAATACCTCACAGTGAGGCAACAACGGGTCATGGTGCGTGATGAGGTATCACAGTGGGCGCCTGTGACGAACGGTGTACTGCAGGGGTCAGTCCTAGGACCAGTGTTATTCTTGGTATATGTAAATGACATGACGGACGGGATAGACGCAGAAGTGTCTCTGTTCGCAGATGATGTGAAATTAATGAGGAGAATCACATCGGAAGAGGACCAAGCAGGACTTCAAACAGACCTGGACAAGCTCGACATCTGGTCTAGCAACTGGCTTCTCGAATTCAATCCCACCAAATGCAAAGTCATGAAGATCGGAGAAGGGCAAAGAAGACCGCTGACAGAGTACAGACTAGGCGGACAAAGGCTACAAACCTCGGCAAAGGAGAAAGACCTTGGGGTGAGTATAACGCCAAGCACGTCTCCGGAAACACACATCAACCAGATAACTGCGGCAGCATATGGGCGACTGGCAAACCTAAGATTAGCGTTCCGTTACCTTAACAAGGAATCGTTCAAGACACTGTACACCGTGTACGTCAGGCCCATACTAGAATATGCAGCACCAGTCTGGAACCCACACCTGGTCAAGCACGTAAAGAAATTAGAGAAAGTGCAAAGGTTTGCGACAAGGTTAGTTCCACAACTCAGTGGTCTGTCCTATGAAGAAAGGTTGAGGGAAATAGGACTAACAACACTGGAGGAAAGAAGGGTCAGAGGAGACATGATAACGACATACACAATACTGCGGGGAATTGACAAGGTAGACAGTGACAGTATGTTCCAGAGAGGGAACACAGAAACAAGGGGACACAACTGGAAGTTGAAGACTCAGATGAGTCAAAGGGATGTTAGGAAGCATTTCTTCAGCCACAGAGTAGTCAGGGAGTGGAATAGTCTAGAGAAAGATAGAGTGCAGGCAGGAACCATACATAGTTTTAAGACAAGGTATGATAAAGCTCATGGAGCAGGGAGAGCAGAGACCCAGTAGCGGACAGCGAAGAGGCGGCCCAGGAGCTGAGTCTCGACCCCTGCAACCACAATTAGGTGAGTACAATTAGGTGAGTATACACACACACACACACACACACACACACACACACACTCACACACACACATTTCCAGCGTTATTCGACAACACCTGGAGGAAGCCTCTCAGGTGAGTGGGTTCCCCATCAATCTCCTTCACTCCCTCCCTCCCTCCCTCCCTCCTTCCCTCCCTCCTTCCCTCCCTCCTTCCCTCCCTTGCTGAGCCAGACCAAGGCTCCCAGGTGGGCCACGCCTCCATCAATCTCCATCACTGGCACCATCTTGCCTGTGTCTGGACTCAAGATTCCCACATTATCTTTTCCAGGAAAACAGAAAAGCAAACTCAAGATAAACCAGAAATAAACAAATTGAAGACAGTCTGATCAAATTAGACCCAGAGTAAGCAAATTAAAGGAAGACAAAAAACTGAAAATAGGAGTAACAAGAGATAAACTCAAGAACAAAGTAAACACTGGATAAACATACACAAAAACGCAACTTATTTAAGCATTAAACAAAATATGAATAATATTAACGCAATAACCTTGTGTTAATATCATGTTTAAATAATATTAACACAATACCGTTCTGGCTAGAGTGAAACAGAAGAGGCGCCTCAGTTTCTCTGTCTCCTAACAACATGTTCATTTTGTCCCCTATAATCTACCTTGTCCATAATTACTATCGCATTTGCTTTGTCTGCTTTCGTAAAGTGAAGTAAAGGATTTTCCTTAATTCACAGTATGACTTAACAAATCTTTGAGGACAATTGTGTTGCAGAGGTGTGAGCAAAGCTCGGATCTCTGCAACACAATTATCATCAAAGATTTGTTAAGTTATACCATGAATGAAGGAGAGATCCTGGACTTCACCTTACGAAACAGACAAAGCAAATGCGATAGTAATTATGGACAAGGTAGAATATTGTGTTGAAAAATAACATATCAGAAGACAGGAGAACTGACATGACCCTTCAAGGAGTTCTGCTCTCCAGTAAGTGCACTGTTCTCTGGCAGTGTTCCTGGAAGTAATGAGATTGGACGGGAATTAAATCTGAGAGAGTGAAGGAGGAAGGCCCTTGGAGAAGAGGTGTTGAAGGGCAATCTGACTCCATTTCTGATGGACCTTGAAGAAATTAACCACGAGAGAGCAGCTGTCTGAGAACTGAGAAGCTGATAGTTTTTGTGTTAAGAAAATGCTGCTTCATTTAAGGGTAGAAATTTTGAGTAATAATGTTATATTTAAGTGAACTCAAATTAAGTTATAATGAACAACTGTTTTATGAATATACAGAAGATGACGAGGGGACCGAACCGCGGTCCGTAAATTGACACTCCGACGCTCTACCGTCTAGGTAGAATATTTATCCTAAAAGGTAGTGGATAAAGAGAACCTAAGAATGAAGGAAAACCATTGATACTAGAATTTAGAATGTAGGAGTGAGTCTAGAAACAATGCTTACTTCAAAGAGTGAAACATGTTTCAAAGAGTGAAAAATACTTCAAAGAGTGAAACATGTTTCAAAGAGGGAAACATACTTCAAAAGTGAAACATACTTCAAAGAGTGAAACATGTTTCAAAGATTGAAACATACTTCAAAGAGTGAAACATTCTTCAAAGAGTGAAACATACTTCAAAGAGTGAAACATTCGTCAAAGAGTGAAACATACTTCAAAAAGTGAAACATACTTCAAAAAGGGAAACATGTTTCAAAGATTGAAACATACTTCAAAGAGTGAAACATTCTTCAAAGAGTGAAACATACTTCAAAGAGTGAAGGCACTTCTGAAACTGGTGCTGAAGGAATTGGTAGATACTTCTTGCTTAATAGAGCAGCTCTATATTAAGAGTATTATAAGTGTTATTCAGCAGAACTCTTCTTGGATGATTAAGTGGAGTTTAAGTGTAACAAAGTGCATATCAGGAAGAAACTAGTGAAGTACAGTGTCTCGTGACACTATATATATATATATATATATATATATATATATATATATATATATATATATATATATATATATATATATATATATATATATATATATATATATATATATAAATATTTAAAACAATTACACATCGGCGTTTCACCGAGGCAGGTGACCCAAAAACAAAGAAAAAAACAAAACAAAAAAAATACTTTCATCATCATTCAACACATTCACCTCACTCATACATAATCAGTCTTTGCAGAGGCGCTCAGATACGACAGTTTAGAAGTCCCTCCAAACTGTCACTATCCCAAACCTCTCCTTTAAAGTGCAGGCATTGTACTTCCCATTTCCAGGATTCAAGTCCGGCTAACCGATTTCCCTGAATCCCTTCACAAAATATTACCCTGCTCACACTCCAACAGCTCGTCAGGTCCCAAAAACCATTCGTCTCCATTCACTCCTATCTAACACGCTCACGCATGCTTACTGGAAGTCCAAGCCCCTCGCCCACGAAACCTCCTTGACCCCCTACCTCCAACCTTTTCGAGGACGATCCCTAACCCACCTTCCTTAGCCTACAGATTTATATACTCTCCAAGTCATTCTACTTCGTTCCATTCTCTCTAAATGACCAAACCACCTCAACAACCCCTCTTCAGCCCTCTGTTTAATACTTTTAGTAACTCCACACCTCCTCCTAATTTCTACACTCCGAATTCTCTGCATAATATTTACACCACACATTGCCCTTAGACACGACGTCTCCACTGCCTCCAGCCGCCTCCTCGCTGCAGCATTTACAACCCATGCTTCACACCCATATAAGAGTGTTGGTACCACTATACTTTCGTATATTCCCTTCTTTGCCTCAACGCACCACTCACCTTTTTCCCTTCATCAATTCTATGGTTAACCTCATCCTTCATAAACCCATCCGCTGATAAGTCAACTCCCAAATATCTGAAAACATTCACTTCTTCCATAATCCCTCTCTCCAATGTGATATCCAATTTTTCTTTATTTAAATCGTTTGATACCTTCATCACCTTACTCTTATCTATGTTCACTTTCAACTTTCTACCTTTACACACCCTCCCAAACTCGTCCACTAACCTTTGCAACTTTTCTTTAGAATCTCCCATAAGCACAGTATCATCAGCCAAATGTAACTGTGTCAACTCCCATTTTGTATTTGATTCCTCATAATTTAATCCCACCCCTCTCCCCAACACCCTAGCATTTACTTCTTTTACAACCCCATCTATAAATATATTAAACAACCATGGTGACATTACACATCCCTGTCTAAGATCTACTTTTACCGGGAAGTAATCTACCTCTCTCCTACACACCCTAACCTGAGCCTCACTATCCTCATAAAAACTCTTTACAGCCTTCAGTAACTTACTACCTATTCCATACACTTGCAACATCTGCCACATTGCTTCCCTATCAACTCTATCATATGCCTTTTCTAAATCCATAAATGCAATGAAAACTTCTTACCTTTATCTGAATACTGTTTATATATATATATATATATATATATATATATATATATATATATATATATATATATATATATATATATATATATATATATATATATATATATATAACAGTATTCAGATAAAGGTAAGGAAGTTTTCATTGCATTTATGGATATATATATCAAAACAACCGCAGGTTGAGTTGAATAGTCTTAACTAATCTGCTTGGATTTGCTACTCATTTCTGCAACATTGCAAGCTCCTGATGATGTGTTGACGGCAACACGAAAGGCCAAGATCTATCATTCAGCCTTCCCCTTCCCCCACCCCATAGTTGTTTTGCATCTTGCATCGCTTGTTGGAGATTATTGCACACATGTATATATATAGCACAGCGTTCCCCCCTTTCCCTGCCTAGCCACCCTCCTCCTCCCGCCCCTCCTCCCTCCCCCACCCCTCTCCTCCCCTTCCCATCCATTGTCAAATTTAGCTCAGTATAATTCAGTTAGAAGCAGATAAACGAGTCTAAGTGAGGAGGAATTAGTGAGGAGGAGGAGGAGGAGAGGGAGAGGAGGAGAGATAGAGGAAAAAGAGGATTAAGAAGAGGTGGTGGAGGGAGAGGAGGAAGAAAAAGACGAGGGAAGAGAGTAGCTAAGGAAGAGAAGAGATGTAAGAGAGAGAGAAGAGGTGAAGATGAGAGAGAAAAGAGGAGGTGAGGAAGAAAGAAAAGAGAAGATGAATAGAGAGAACAATGGTGAGGAAGAGAGAGAAAGAGAGAGAGAAGAGGTGAAGTTGAGAGAGAAAAGAGGTGAGGAAGAAAGAAAAGAGAAGATGAATAGAGAGAACAATGGTGAGTAAGAGAGAGAAAGAGAAGAGATGAGGTGAGGAAGAGATAACGGAAGAGGAAGGAAAAAGATGAGAGAGACATGGAGATGAGACACATGTGAATATAAGAGACATGAGAGGGACGTAAAGATGAGAGACATGAGAAGGACGTGAAGATGAGAGACATGAGATGTGAAGATGAGATACATGAGAAGATGTGAAGATGAGAGACATGAGAGAGACGTGAAAATGAAAGATATGAGAGAGACGTGAAGATAAGAGACATGAGAGGGACATGAAGATGAGAGACATGAGAGGGACGTGAAGATGAGAAACATGAGAAGATGTGAAGATGAGAGACGTGAAGATGAGAGATATGAGAGAGACGAGAAGATGAGAGACATGAGAGGGACATGAAGATGAGAGATATGAGAGGGACGTGAAGATCAGAGACATGAGAAGGACGTGAAGATCAGAGACATGAGATGGACGTGAAGATGAGAGACATGAGAGAGACGTGAAGATGAGAGACATGAGAGGGACGTGAAGATGAAAGACATGAGAGGGACGTGAAGATGAGAGACATGAGAAGATGTGAAGATGAGAGACATGAGAGGGACGTGAAGATCAGAGACATGAGAGGGACGTGAAGATGAGAGAATGAGAGAGACGTGAAAATGAGAGACATGAGAGGGACGTGAAAATGAGAGATATGAGAGGGAGGTGAAAATGAGAGACATGAGAGGGATGTGAAGATGAGAGACATCAGAGGGACATGAAGATGAAAGACATGAGAGAGACGCGAAGATGAGAGACATGAGATAGATGTGAAGATGAGACACGTGAGAGGGACGTGAACATGAGAGATGAAATGTAATGGTGAGGGAGAGGGAAGATAAAGGGAAAGAGGAGGATGTTGAGGGGAGATAGAGGGAGAGGAGACAGAAGAAAGGGGAAAGAGAGGGAGGGAAAGAGAGGGAGGGGAATAGAGAGAGAGGGGCTGAACATGAATGTTAACACCCTGCCACCCTCCTCCCCTCCACCCTCACTCTCAGCAGCTTCACCCCTCACAACAAACTTCCCCCTCCCTCCCTTCAACACCCACCTCACACGTCTCCCCCTCCCATGCACTCAAAATATTATGAGAGACATCAATGTGAGTGATTATTCTCAAGTCTACCTGGAGCCTCCTGTAATCTCCCTGGAATCTCCCTGGAGTCTCCCTGGAGTCTCCCTGGAATCTCCCCGGAGTCTCCCTGGAGTCTACCTGGTGTCTCTCTGGAATCTCCCCAGAGTCTCCCTGGAGTCTACCTGGAGCCTCCCTGGAATCTCCCTGGAGTCTACCTGGAGTCTCTCTGGAGTCTCCCTAGAGTCTACCTGGAGTCTACCTGAAGTCTTCCTAGAGTCTACCTGGAATCTCCCTGGAGTCTACCTGAAGTCTCCCTAGAGTGTACCTGGAGTCTACCTGGAGTCTACCTGGAGTCTTCCTGAAGTCTCCCTGGAGTCTCCCTGGAATCTACCTGGAGTCTGTCTGATGACTGAAGGCCTGGTCAACCAGGTTGTTACTGCTGGTCGCACGCAGTGCAACTTATGAACAACAGCCAGGCTGGTCAGGAACTGTTAGCTAGATGGACACAGATGCAATTTATGTGACATTTTATTGCGACAATGTTTCGCTCTCCAGGAGCTTTGTCAGGCTTCTGGAGAGCGAAACGTTGCCGAAGTAAAATGTCACATTAGTTGCATCTGTGTACATTTAAGTAACATTTTGTCGGTAATTCTACCGTTATTAATAATGATGAGGAACTTGTGAAGTTGTCTCTTGAAAACCACCAGACGTTCCTTGGTAACTCCACTTATACGCGGAGTAAGGTCGTTGAAGAGTCGGGGATCTCCGACACTCAACGAGTTCTCTCTTAGTGTATCGTCGCTCCCCCTGCCAAGTCTCAGACCAGGCTTTCCCGTGGATGGCCTGATCAATTATTAGTGCTAGTCACATGAAACCCATCATATGCACCACAGCCTGGCTGATCAGGAACTAACTTGAGGAGGTTATCAATTTCTCTCTTGAAGACAGCCAGAGGTCTGTTGGTAGTCCTTATGTATGAAAGGAAGGCGTTTGAAAAGTCTTGGTCCCTTCACACTTACTGAGTTTTCTCTTGGTTTACTCACTGTACTCCTGCTTTTTATTGTGGGTATTTAACACCTGTCAAACCTCTTACTTGCATGGGGAATGATTTGTGGGTATTTGGAACCAACATTTCTAGAATTTTCCAGGTGTAGATTATAATGTAAAATTGTTGCCTACATACCATGGAGTACAGATTGAGGGACTTCAAGCATTCCCAGTAATTTAGGTTTTTGACTGAGTCTATTCGAGCAGTGAAAGTTCTATACACATTCTCCAGGTCTCCAATTTCACCTGCCTTGAATGGAGCTGTTAGAGTGCAACAGACTACAACGAGGCCTGGTAATGGACTGGGCCTCAGGGGCTTGACCCCCGATACCCCCTCTATGTATACCCCTCCAGGTATCCTTATGGGAAACAAGTGACTTGAAGGGTATCATCATGAGCTTGGCATATTTTGCTTTGGAGGTTCTAATTATCCAGCCTATCATTTTGCTGGCAGTTATAAGAGTAACTCTAGTGAGTTATTCCAGTTTGTTTTAAACTCCATTCCAGTCCTGTTTTCTTCAGTCTTTCCATCAAGGAGTAACTGAAACTTGTCTTCATTGAACATTATATAGTAGTCAGTGGCCCTCTGGAAGACATTGTTTTCATCCTCTTGGACTTTTCCTGTGTCTTCTATGGATGTTACTCTCTTACAGATTCTAGTATAGTTTGCAACGGATGATACAGTGGTATGACTTATGCCTCTGTCTATGTCGAATCTGAGGAAGAGAAAGAGAAGAGGGCCCAGTACTGTGACTTGGGAAACAGAACTTTTCACTATGGCAGCATTCTTGCGTTATTACATCATTGCCACACTTAACAAAGCATTTTGCAAAATCTACGTACACTACATCAGCATTCTGTTTGTCTTCCACTGGATCCAAGCAACTGCGAGAAGCAGCAGTGACCTGCTTTAAGCCTATGCTGCTCTAGGTTTTGCAATCACTTAGATTCCATGTGATTAGTAATCTTGCTTCTCAGGAATCTTGAAGATTTTGATAATGTGGGACGTCAACGTTATCGATCTATAGCTTTTTAGCGATTGTTGTTTTTTGCCACCTTGTGGATTGACACTATGTTAGTGGTTTTTAAGGATTGTGGGATGACGCCTGTGTCAAGGCTCCTCATACACAGAACAAGGCTCGAGATAGTGATTTCTTGCAATTATGGATGAATGTGTAGTTCTATTAGTCAGGGCCCAGGGTAGAGTAGCAGGGGCATGCAACCCATGCCTTTTTAGGGTTATGTTAAAAATTATAAGAAAATAAGAACATAAGAAAGGAGGAACACTGCAGCAGGCCTGTTGGCCCATACTAGGCAGATCCTTCACATTCCATCCCACTAACAGAATATTAGCAAATATTCAATGCTACCCAAGAAATAAGCTTTGATAATTATATTTACTCATGTGCAATTCCCACTCAAATCCAACACCTCTCACTCATGAATTTATCCAACCTAAATTTGAAACTACCCAAGGTCCTTGCTTCAATAACCCTACTAGGCAGACTGTTCCACTCATCAACTACCCTATTTCCAAACCAATACTTTCCTATATCCTTTCTAAATCTAAACTTATCTAATTTGAATCCATTATTGCGGGTTCTCTCTTAAAGAGATATTCTCAAGACCTTATTTATATCCCCTTTGTTAATACCCATTTTCCACTTGTATACCTCGATCATGTCTCCCCTCATTCTTCGTCTTACAAGTGAATCTAATTTTAGGGTCTTCAATCTTACTTCATACGGAAGATTTCTTATGCTATGTATTAATTTAGTCATTCTACGCTGAATGTTTTCTAACGAATTAATATCCATTCTATAATATGGAGACCAGAACTGAGCTGCGTAATCTAGGTAAGGCCTTACTAACGATGTTTAAAGCTG